>JAODAL010024644.1:0-60163 GCA_025379985.1 Phyllomedusa bahiana | reverse complement strand
TCCAGGACCGGCGGCGTTCAGGCCCAGGGGCAGCGGCCTGGAGCCCGGGAGGGTCGGGGCCCGGATGCCCCCCCTTAGGGATGGGGCTGGGTGGGGCCCCTAGGCGGTCGCCTCCCTTTGGGCCCCACCCGTCGTCTCGACCCTCCTTAATGAAAGATTTCATCACGTGAGGCCACGGTTTTTCTATTTAAAAAATTGGGGATGATGGTTTGCTTTTGCAAGGGATATTATGTATGTACTATCTTGTTTGATTTATTGTTCTGCTTGCGGCGCTGATTCGTGCAAGGGATGAAACTGGATGCAATGGATTTAAAGAATGGGTTTTGCATGCCTCTGTTTTTGCATGCTCCCATTGTAGGTGGTGGATTGAGTGGCTAGCTGTGAGCCGTGGGAGAGAATTTTCAAGGGGGAAGTTGGGGGGTCGAACTGTGGGAGGGAGGGGGGAGCCATGGGCCCAGTATTATTAAATAAATATGTATTACAGGGAAAAGGAAGTGGTTTATGAATATGTTTTGAGCCCAATCTATATAGTTTAAGGGGCCGCGCTCTATTGGAATGAATTTATTCTATTACATTATGGGGAAGTGCTTTATGGAAGATAATTTTTGACAGTGTCTATTTACAGTGGAGTTTAGATTCCCAATGAATTGCATATTGATATTGAAGAAAAGGGGGCTTTGGGAATTTAAAAGATGGCAGTGTTGCTGTGTTTGTGACACCTTAGTCTGTTTTGTTAATTTATTTTGAGGCCGCATTTGCAATAATATGAGGAGTGAGAGGAGGCCATCAAGTGGGCTGAGGTGTTGTTGGTGCAGTGCATTGGCAGGGCGGGTGGGGTTAAAGAAGGGGCGCAAGCCCCATTTGGAGAGGCGAATTTGATGAAGGTTTTTGGCTCTGGGGGGCAGGGGTGGCAGCTTTAGCAGGTTTTATTTTATGAGTGTTTGGCGCGGGGGGAAGGGGGAGTGGGTTTTATTGGATTTTTGATGGAAATTTGGTGAGCACCTGAACGGGGGGTTTACCTAACTTTTATAAAAAGGAAGTGAGCTCAGCCCTGTGATCGGCCTCAGCCTTGTTTAAAGCCGGGTTTTAGCTGGCAAAACATGCGGCGAGGTCAGATATGCTTTTTTAAAATTGTGATCTCTTCCCCTGTTACAAGTGTCACCTGCTGAGACGTGTAAAGGGGGCCTTTTTTGTTCTGTGTCTATGAGATTGGGGACGACCCCCAAGTGTTGGTTTGGGGACCCCTTCTGGAGCGTATTTTGCTGTAGATAAAAAGGTCCCCTGTTAGTAGGTGGGGTTCCACCAGATTGATAATGGGGAAAGGGGTTATTCCCTTTCAGAAGCAAAAAGGGTTAAATGATGGGTTTAGAGATGGGTTTTTAAATAGGTGTTTAGAGGGAAAGATTTTGTAAAATAAAAGTTACGTTTTATGTTTTACGAGGAGAATGAAGAGTTTAAGTTTGCCTATGGGGAAAATGTAAATAATAGTGATCAAAAGTCACTTTTGTTTTCTTCGAGATTCCAATTTTTGGAGTTTGTGACCCCCCCATGTGGGCTCTAATGGCGGTTTGGGTTTTTGGCATTAGTATAGTGGGGTTCAGTGTCCCTGAATGTAACAGTAGGGGAAAACCGACGTGTGATAGGGTTACCCCTTTCTTTTTTTCTGTGTTTTTTAGGAAAATGGTGAGGGGTGACCAAGGGAAAATGGAGGGGGGGTATTGTATGGGGTGGGGGGATATTGTTTGTGGGTGGGGGGGGATATGGATGGGCCATTACCCTGTGTCTATGATATGCTAGGGCTGACAGAAGTGTGAGACAGACAGAATGTGAGAAAAGACAGTATGTGACTCTCTTGCTTTGTATACCCAATAAAGTTTTTTTTTTGCCCCTGTATTATGTGGGGTAAAATGGGCGCATTTTTGTCTGAGGGCCCTAATTTTTTAGACAATTTGGGTGGGGCCCCCCAAGATCAAATTCCCCCCGTGGGCCCCGACCCCCAGTCCGGGGCATGGTAGATTAGACCATTTATGATTCCTTTGATGCCAAAAACTTTGGGCAGAACAGTTTTGAACGGCCAGGGTAAAGGTGGGCCCGAGCCTGAGTTATCTTATTGGGCCTGCTGGAGACCTGCAGAAAAAAACGGTTCATCATTTTGCACAGTTTTTATATCTTAAAGCGTTTAGAACTGTCTATCAGCGCCAGAATTAACATGTCACCCCCTGGGGCCGTTTAAATGTTTTTAAAAAGTGTAGAATCTCGAAAGTATGGCCTTTTCTATGTGGGTCTAGATTTGGTATTTTTAGTTCCACTCGACAATCGGCTGGTAAAAAACTCTTTTAACTTGGTTGGGTGTTTTCCAGCAATAATGCCCTGTTTTTTCCGTCCCAAAATCATAAAAATTTTAGATAATAGGTTGTGCTGCCCCAGCCTCCGAACGCCCCGATCTCAGGTGCATTACAAGTGTGCAGGTCCCCAAAAAAGCGCCCCAATCTTGGAGTGTCTGCTCTACATCTAGGAAAAAAAGGGTGCACCACTTTTTGGGTGAAAACACCCGAATATGTGCAAACCCCCTAGTTGCCCTTGTTTTAATATTAGCAATTTACAGGACACATCAGGTTTTTGCAAGGCTTGAAAATCATGTCTGGATTACCCTGGGACTCATTCTGACAATCCTGTCTTGCACTTCTAAGAAATAAGTATAAGAAAAGTGCTCCCAAAAATAAATTAAACATACCATTAAAAATATGTTAAAAGGTTTAAAAAAAAATAATACACAAGGAAATACAAAAATCAGATGCAAAATATTTGAATGTACCAAAAATAAATATGAAAAACTTACAATGTTGACTGTCTTTCAGTTAAGAAGGAAAATATGTGGAGATTGATAAGGATCAGGGTTGATGGTGTACTTGTTGCTAGGCTTAATGATAATGCTATACAAACATGTATTTTTATCTGAATTCATCTTTACATATCATAGATACCGTCAGAATTGAAATGCCACCTAAGTCTTTCTCACCTAAAGTTATCTTCACACATCATTGATGCTGTCAAAATTTCAGAATTTGAGTGTTTTTCTCCTAAATGTATCCTTGTATGCCATTGACACTTTTACAAATAAAATTCCACACACATAAATTATCTGTCTAAAGTTTTAGAACACTTCCATTTTTTATTGATATTTACATATCTTAAATGTACTTAGAAATGAAAGCAAATCAGAAATATAGATGAAAATTAATTTATTAACTTTGTTTCAACAAATTAAGTCTAGATTTTTGACTCTTCACAGTTTATAGGTAAAACCCCATTAGGTAGCTATACAGGCCTCTCAGTAAGTAGACCTTCCACAATAGGTCCACAATATACAGTATGTACCCTCAGAATATAGGTTCCAGTTCAGTAAGTATACAGATCCACTCAGTAGGTGACTAGGTATATAGTCCCCAAATAGGTAGCGCCTCAGTTAGTATATAGGCTCCCTCAGTAGGTCAACAAGTATAAAAGTCCTCACACTAGGTAGGGAGGTATATAGCCACTTATTAGATACCTATATAGACCCTCTCAGTAGATAAGTAGGTATATAGGGTCTCCTCAGTAGGTAAGTATATCGGGTCCCCCAGTACGTTGGTATATAGCACCAGCCAATAAGTAGGTACATAGGGTCCTCCAGTAGGTAAGTTGGTATATGGGGTCCACTAGTAGATAGGAATATAGGCTCCCCAGTCGGTAAGTAGGTATATAGGACCCACCTAGTAAGTAGATAGGTTTATAGGGTCCCCCAGTAGGAAGGTAGGTGTGTAAGGCTCCTCCTGCAGGTAAATACATAGGGTTTCCCCAGTAGCTAGGTTGGTATACAGGGTTCCCCAGTAGAAAGGTTGGTATACAAAGTCCCTCGGTACGCAGGGTCCCCCCATTAGGTACCTATATAGATTCTCTCAGTAGGTAGGTTTATAGGCTCCCCTTAGTAGATAGGTTTATATAGTCCCCCCAGTTGGTAGGTACCGTATATAGGGCTCCCTAATAGATAAGTACATAAGGTTCCCCAGTAGATAGGTTGGTATATGGTGTCCCCATAGTAGATAGGTAGGTATATAAATCCCCCAATAGGTATGTATATAGGGACCCCCAAGTAGACAGGTATATAAGCCCCCCCAGTAGGTATGTTTAAAAGACACCTCCCCAGAAGTAGGTACATAGGGTTTCCAAGATGGTATATATAATTTCTCCAGTAGGTAGTAGGTAAAGGCCCCTTCCAAGTGGGTTTGATAGGTCTCGTAGATAGGCACATGGGCCCCAAATAAGTATTAAGTATTCAAAAAAGGTGAGTACCCTTCCCATTTTTGAAAGATTGTTTTATTTCCTTTATGGGACCCCACTATGACGTGAACCTTTGAACAATTAAAGTCCCGTGTATAGCTTTTTAAACAGCGAAATTTTGGTGTCCCTCAAAAATTAACTCAACACATAGACCTTAATGTCGCTGGCAACAAAAGTGAGCACACCAGTAAGTGAAAATTGACAAATTGTTCCCAATTTGCCATTTTCCCTCCACAGTTTCATGTGGCTTGTTAGTGTTACAAAGTCTGAGGTGTAAATGGTGAGCAGGTGTGTTAAATTAGGTGTTATTTCTAAAATCTTATATGGTCACTGGGAAATTTTAAATGGACCTCATGGCAAAGAACTGTTGGGATCTGAAAAAAGAATTGTTGTTCTAATAAGATGCCCTAGGTATAAGAAGATTTTCCAACACCGTGAAATTTAGCTGCGATGATGGCCAAAAACAGCAGTTTCAAAAAAGAGGTTCATTTGCCCTGGTAACCAAAAAAATTCAATGCCGTGCCCCGATCAATCGAGTTGTTTTTCAAAATAGATGTATTAGTGCTGCCAGCATTACTGCAGAGATTAAAAGGGGTGGCGATCGCTGTCGGCTCAGCCATACGCCACCCCAAATAAAATTTGGGCTGTATGGCTTTATCCCAGAAGATGCTCTTTAAGATAATGCACAGTAAGAACAAACGTTTGTGAAGAAAAGCAGACTAAGGCATGGAATGGAAGCGTGTTCTGTGGTTGTGAGCCAAGATAAATTTTTTTGGTTCAGTGTGTCAAACGTGGTAAAAAGAAAACCGGTAAGGAGTCAGAGACAAGTGAATCTTGCC
Organism: Phyllomedusa bahiana; assembly: GCA_025379985.1. Taxonomy (NCBI): domain Eukaryota; kingdom Metazoa; phylum Chordata; class Amphibia; order Anura; family Hylidae; genus Phyllomedusa; species Phyllomedusa bahiana. The sequence goes on along the minus strand of JAODAL010024644.1, from coordinate 55,004 downwards.
TACAGTCAAGCATGGTAGTAGGAGTGTCATGGTTTGGGGCTGCATGAGTGCTGCTGGCTGTGCTGAGCTTCAATTTATTGAAGGAGCCATGAATGCCAACATATACTGTGGCATACTGGAGCAGAGCACAATCCCTTCCCTTCAGAAACTGAGTCGCTGGACAGTATTCAGTCATGGATAACGAACCAAACACACCTCCATGATGACCAACTGCCTTGCTAATGAAAATGAAAGGTAAAGATTGCTGTACTGCCCAAGCATGTCTTCAGACCTAAACCCTAATGAGCAGCTGTGGGTGATCCTCAAACGGAAGGTGGAGGAGCACAAGGTCTCTAACATCCACCAGCTCCGTGATGTTGTCATGGGAGAGTGGCTGCAACCTGTGAATTAAGACAGTGCTGGAGAATAATGGTGGCCACACAAAATATTGACACTTTATGTACAATTTATCCATTTTCCTTTAGGGGTGTACTCACTTTTGTTGCCACTGGTTTAGACATTGATGGACTGTGTGTTCTGTTGAGTTATTTTGAGGGCACACCAAATTTACTATGTTTATTCAATATTTACACTGTTATACAAAAGTGTAATATCATAAATTGAGGGATTTGTACTGTACTTTTGTTGAGATACTGTATTTTGTAAGTTTATGGTCTTTAGTTATACACAATCCTTACTAGTTAAATGTTACTATGGACAACCTGTCCATACAAACTTAATAGTAATGGTATAAAACAAGTTACTCTGTACCTTTGCTCTTAAGACTATAAGTAGGCATTGGTAGTTGTAAGTGTAATCACAGACTATGAGAGTGTTGCATAAATATAACCAATAGGTAAGATCCTCAAAAGCAATTTTATGAACAAAGAATTCTCAGTCAACACCTTTACGGATTGTTCCTCAAATTTCTATAATATACCTATTGAAGTGCTTATGTAGATTACCATACAAAGAATCTACAATACAGGATTAATAAACACAGATAAAATGTTAGTAGTGTATACATAAAACACAGTTTCTCCAGACATGCTGCCGGATCACACATCAAGGATTTTTTTTTTAAACACCAATTGAACAAATCCGGTCGACAGAGATAAACAGATTTGAATATTTACGATGGATGAAAATGTTAAATGAAATACTACGACCCAGAAGGGATTAAGTGAATCTCTTGAAAGCATGTTTGATTACATGTTCCATTTCTATGTGTGGATCATATTTTCTACATTTTGGATGTCCTTATTAATGATTTTGTAAATAAGGCTATTCATTTAAACATAGTCACATATATTAATTTACCATCTTTTTTAAACATTTGCTTATTTCAGGGTATTCAACGTTTTGAAAAATGCAGGAATTTATGCGTTTATTCATTTATTGTTAATATTAATAATTTTTCGGTCCATTTTGTTAACAATTATTCATACTCTGAACACCATGCCTATGTAGGTACCTATCACTGGTCTCTTGCATCTTGTTCTCTGATATTACCTGTATGGCCTGACCCTGATCATTTTGCTGATTTTTGCCTTAAGTACTATGAGCGACATGTGCCATAGTTCGCGACAGGGTTTGGCGCGAAACTGTCGTACAAATCCAAAACAGTTTCAAAGTGGCATGGCTGAGACAAATTTTGGCGCGTACATTCTATGCACAAATGTTTGCTGCATAGATTGTGAGACACTTTCATACATACTGTTGGATCGTACACTATTAGAAAAAGAGGTACAACTGGTGAGTTGGCGCCAGGTTCAAACATTCGTCTATATTGGATATATTATAATATATAAATACAGGAACTTATTACCCAAAGACTACCCCCCTTTGAAAACTGTTCTTTTGGGTTGTTTTTGAATATGATTGGTGCTCTAATAGGGCCCTGTTCAGTTATGTATGTGTCTGCAACTAAACTTTGAAGATATTAACGGTTCAGTTATCCCAACCCAATTTTTTTCTTTAACCCTATCCCTAAAACTATCATAGTTATGTACATAGTTACAAGACATACAGTATATCCATCAGGCTCATCCAAAGGGATAAGATGTGGATGAAAAGAACGGGCATAGGTAATTTTAGAACTTTTTTTTCCCTTATTGATCAACAAATATGAAACCCATGCTGCATGAATCAATTCCAAGTAGTAGAAAAAAACATCTACATAAGTGTTAATATTATTTTGTTATAAGAAGTTCTTGAAGCCCTCACCTTTTCCTGCTGTGACCAGCTCCTGGGGCAGCTATTCCACAGATTCACAGTTCTTATAGTAAAAAAGACTTGTCGTATCTGGAGACCAAGCCTGTTATTGTCCAGATGGAGGGAGTGTCCCCTTGTCTTAAAGGGGATTCACTTAAAACTGTTTTTGACCATATTTTTGTAGTGGTCATTCATCTACTTTTATAAATTAATCATGTCTTCCCGTAAACATCTCTTCATAAGACTACATACATTTCACTCTTTTACCTTTCCTCATAAATAAGATACTCCATTCCCCTTATTAGTTTTGTTGTTCGCCTCTGTACCTTCTACAGCTCCAGAGCATCCTTTCTTTGGCCTGGTGTCCAGAACTAAAGAGTATATTCCAGATGAGGTGGCACCAGTGCTTTGTAGATCAGTAATATTACATTCCTGTCCCGTGAGTCCATGATTCTTTTATGTGCTCTATGATCTACACCCAGATCCTTCTCAACAGGTTTTTCTTCTCTTGGACATATGATGCCTGCAGATTATCCGTACCCAGATTAATAACTTTACAATTATTGAATTTACTTGTCAAGTGGATGCCCAAACACTTAGTGTGTACAGGTCTGCTTGCAATTTATGAACATCTTCCATAGATTGCACTACCCTACATAGCTTGTTGTCTTCTGCAAAAATCGGAAAATTGTTACTGATTCAGTCCTCCATATCATTAAAGGAGTTGAAAAGCTCATAACAAAATCAAAGAAGCATCTACTCCGGCCACAGTAAAATAAAAGAGAAACTCACTATATACTTAGCTTTCTCTGTTCCCCGGTTCCAGCGGCAAATCTCTCCTACCTTTCGAAAGGGGACTTTAGGGCTGCAGCCACTGATTGGCTGATTGGCTGCAGTGGTCACTTCCGAACCGCAATGTAAATTGTTGGCACATGACGTCTCCGTTCAGAAGTTCAAGAATGAAAACAGAAGACCAAAAACTGGAACTGTGGCCCGGAGGAAGGTAAGTGTCATTTTTATTTTTTTATAACTGTATTTTTATTAAAGATTTTCAGAATTATTTTCACTAAATAAATACAAAGGAAGACTAAATGGTCAATACGAATATTACAGTGTCATTTACCAATAGTAAGGTACAGTATAGCATTAACTATACACAAATAAAACTCTTATAAGCTGTTCATGTGCATAACAACATCATCCAAAGTGAAGGTTTGACACAAATGTATACTCAACACGTGCAGTTGTTATTTAATCACGTGGGGAATATTGTATGTCCGTTAAGAGTAAATATGGGATACGATATGTTGAACAGCACTGCTATTGGCAATAAAAGAGAAACAAAGTATAAGACAAACATGCCAGTACAACAAGACAAAGACTTGGGGGGAAAATACGAGGGTAGAGAGGGTGGGGAGGGGGGCGTTAATAACGGACTTGCACCAAAATATGGGCTTGTTTAAACTAATAGGTTACTCAGTTCCATTACAAAGTGGGGTGCATCGACAGAGCGGGGCGGGTCATAAGAGACACCAAACCTAGCTACCGGGCAGGTACGAAAGGTGGGGAGAGGCGGGGGGAGTGGATACTGGGTAGGTTAAGATGACCTAAGACTGAAGCTGTGACAGTAGGAGTCAATGGTTTCCAAAATCGCGTCATAGAGATTCCCGCAATTTGTTGTGTAAGCAAGAGGTAAGCTTCTCTATTGCGCTGAACTTACGCAGATCCTAGTATGTAGGTCGTGCAACGGAGGGGGGTAAGAGGTCTGCTTCCAGAAAGGACGAATAAGCAAGGATGTGTAAGGATGTGTAGGAGCAATTTGGCCTCCAATTTCGAAAATCCTCTTGGTGGGACATTTAGAAGATATGTAGATGGATCAATCGGGACTCTACGGCATAATTTTTTTTTTATGTTACTGTATCACCAGGTGCCGCTTGTTTGATTTTGTTGTGTGGTGGACAAACAGTTTAATACATAAATTGAACAAAACTACTGAACCTTTGAGTTTACCACATATAACCAGGGATCATTCAGAGTAGGAATCATTTACCACCACACTCTAAGTATGAGCAATTAGCCAGTTTTCAATTGCTATTCTATCAATTTCATTGTTATTTTTGTATATCAGAAAATTGGGTAATCATCAATATTTCCACCATTATAGAGGTTATTACTCAGATTGAAAAACCTTCTTAGTTATTTTCAGAATAACTTGGAATATTTGCCATTCAGGAATTGAGGAAGATGGGTGGCAATTGAAAAAAAAGGCAACTAGCTGTCATCCGGCTATCCTTTGTCGGGTATAACTCCTAGACTTTCACGATCACCTTTCAGTTGTCTTTAATTCACCTATCATCACATTTCATTAGTCCCTATCCACTCCCTCCCAGGCTTGTGAATATGGTATCGGCACCGATTGTACTTCCCATATAACTCCTTTTTTATATTATAATGTGGATATGAATAGCCTGTTATATAATCTGAGCGCCCATCATATACTTCAAGATGGGGATTTCATTGCGGATTTAAATCAGACAACCGGTGGAGGGCGGCACGCCGCCGCATGTTTATTGATGCAAGGAGCAGTAAAACTGCATGATAGCACTAAATATCTAGACTGCACACTAAGGAAGTATTTAAGCAAGTAATTTCACCAAAGTCTTATATCTCAGCACAGGAATGTTCACTGCCGCTGCAGAGAAAATTTATGACGATTATTGAATTAAACCAGCAAATAGAAAAAAAGAAGTTGTACTGTGCACTCTCTGTGTATACAGGATAAGGACAGGTAGGAGACTGGCAATAAATATATATACAAGAACAGAAGTCGGGCTATGCACTCTCTGTGTAATAAGGATAAGGACAAGTATGAGGACCAAATGAACATAACACAGCGAACAGAAGTAGAAAATGTGATTTTATCTGTTACTGGCATTAGTATAGGTATGTAGGACTCACAATGAATATACAGGAGAACAGAAGTAGTATTGTTGACTGTGTATACAGCAAAATGACATATTTGAGACTCACACTGATTATTCACAAGAACAGAAGTAGTACTGTGCCCTTTTTGTGTATACAGGATAAGGATAGGTATGAGACTCACAATGAATATACAGGAGAACAGAAGTACTACTGTGAACTCTCTGTGTAATAAGGATAAGGACAGGTATGAGACTCACAATGAATATACACTCTCTGTGCACTCTCTGTGTAATAAGGATAAGGACAGGTAATGGTAATGACTGGACGAATAGACACAAGATAGCATAGTTACTTCTCTGTTATACGGATAAGTACAGTATGATTACTGAAATGAATTAATAGGAGGAAACCGAAGTGAGTTACCATGCACTTTTCTGTGTATTAAGGTATGAGGAACAAGTATGAGAATCAAATGCAATATTCCAGAATAAGATAGTTGAACTGTGCACTTTCTGTGTATACAGGAAAAGCACAGGTATAAGATTGGCAATTAATATACAGAAGAACAGAAGTAGTAGTGTGTACTCTAAGGGACACATGTATGAAAACTGTCTTGGTCTAAAACTTTCTTTGTTGCCCGTAGCAACCAAACAGAGCACCAGTTTCATTTCATATAGTGCTCTTAAAAAATGAAATGGGCGCTCTGATTGGTTGGTCTCTGGGCAACAAAGAAAGTCTTAGACCAAGACAGTTTTCATACATGTCCCCCAAAGTGTATACTTTGAAAAATCAGAACAATAGAATTTGTACTGTGCAATGTTTGTGTGTGCTGAATAAGAGAAGGAATGAGACTTGCGCTGAACATAAAGAATGATAGAAGTAATGGTTTGCACTGTGATTATATAGGATAAGAACAAGTGTGAGATTAATACTGAATACACAGAATAACAGAAGTTGTACTGTGCAATATCTGAAAATAGTAACAGCTATAAAACTTGCACTAAGTACATGTAACAGTGATGGTTCTTTGCACTGTATACAGGATAAAAACATTTTACATATTTGATGTATAGGCAGATACGATAGAATAGATGACGTCAGTTGGTGGGTGTTCTAAAAAAATATTAAAATTACATAAAACCATCTCAGTAGTCAGGAGTCCTACAGTGTGTTTGACAATGTGGGACAATGCAAAAAGACAACAGCGCCTTCCCAAGGTAATTCTCAGCAAGTAGCTGATGGTTTTACAATTTGCTACATTATTAAGAAATACAAAACTCACTCCAGTGTGCCCTATATCCTGTTCTCAGCAGTGTAGCAGCTGGATAGTTATATATACAGATGAAACCAGAAGTTTGCATACACTATATAAAAAGACACATATGCACGTTTTTCTCACTATCTGACATGAAATCAGAATAAACCTTACCTGTTTTAGGTCAATTAGTATTAAAAAATGATTTATATTTGCCAAAATGCCAGATAATGAGAGAGAGAATTTTTTAAAGCATTTTTATTACTTTCTGCAAAGTCAAAAGTTTACAAACATTTTATTAGTATTTGGTAGCATTGCCCTTGTGGTTATCCTTCCACAAGCTTCTCACAATAGTTGGTAGGAATTTTGGCCCATTCCTCTTGACAGAACTGGTGTAACTGAGCCATATCTGTAGGTCGCCTTGCTTGCCTGCCTTTTTAGCTTTGCCCATAACTTTTCAATAGGATTGAAATCAGGGCTTTGTGATGGCCACTCCAAAACATTGACTGGGTTATCCTTAAGTGACTTTGTAACCAGATTGGTAGTGTGCTTTGCGTCATTGGCCATTTGGAAGACCCATTTCTGCCCAAGATTTAACTTCCTGGCTGATGTCTTGAGATGTTGCTTCAGTAATGCCACATAATCTTCTTTCCTCATGATGTCATGCATTTTGTAAAGTGCACCAGTCCCTCCTGCAGCAAAACAACCCCACAACATGATGCTGCCATCCCTGTGTTTCACAGTTGGGATGGTGTTCTTAGGCTTCAAAGCTTCTCCCTTTTTCCACCAAATGTAACGGTGGTCATTATCGCCAAATAGTCCAATTTTATTTTCACCAGACCACAGAACATGTCTCCAAAAATGTAGGTCTTTGTCCCTGTGTACATTTGCAAACATTAGTCTGGCTTTTATATGTTTCTTTTGGAGTAAGGTTTTCTTCTGGGAGAGAGTGGCCTTTTACCCCATGTTGATCCCAGTAACTCGTTTCACTGTGGATAATGACATAAATTTAACCAGTTTCCCAACCAGCATTCTTCTCAAGGTCTTTTGCTTTTGTTCTTGGGTTGATATGCACATGTCAGACCAAAAAACGTTCATCTCTGAGACACAGAACTCGTCTCCTTCCTAAGAAGTATGATGGCTGGACATTACCATCTTGTTTGCACTTGCCTATTATTGTTTGTACAGATGAACAAAGACACCTTCAGGTATCTGGAAATTGCACCCATGGATGATCCAGATTTGTGCAAGCTCACAATTCTCTTCCTGATATCTTGGCTAATTTCTTTATACTTTGCCATGATGTTAAACACAGAAGTAGTGTGTTTTGGTGTGCACTAAAAAATACATCCATGGGTGTGTCTCTAATTACCTCAAAAATTTGGCTGTCCCAAATTGTTTAAAGGATAGAAAATCCTATGATGTAAATTTTGACTTTCCCAGAAAGTAATACAAAATGCCTTAAAAATTTCTTTTTTTTCTGGAAAATAAAAATAATTTTGGGTTTCCCTAATTGACAAAAACAGGTAAGGTTTTTTTGATTTATCCAATTAGTAGAAAAACATTCATATGTGTCTTTTTTATAGGGTATTAATTCGGTTTTAAAACTTTTAGATTGCAGCCTGGGAGAACTCTGCCGTCAGTGGATGCATTTTCTATTACAGTCACTGTCCTGGGATGGGCTATCTGCTAATATATAATAAATATAAATCGCAATTCTATAGTATAGTATGAAGCATGTTTCACCAGATTGTCATGGGTTCTCAAACCCAGTGGGCCTTGTAGGGTTATGCTTGGTTGACACACCCCTGTCAGTTAAGAGAATACTAGGAGTACAAAAAGCAAAAAAAAAATAGGGGTTGACCAAGGCAAATTCTGCGAGCAATGTAATGAATTAGGGTCGGATTTAAAAACCAGCGTTTTTCAAAAAACATGTACATTCTTCTGCCAGATTTCCAACAGAAAATGTACTATTCAACTGCCAAATCTGAAAACCGCCAGAAAACTTGGCCAAAAAACAAAAACCAAGTGTAAAATTAGATTAGAATCCGACCAGTATTTTGTCACTGGTGTGTGGAGGCACCCTTTAAAAGGGGCTTTTCCACGCATTGATTCATCTTTTCACCCTGTGTTCTTGGTTTCTTTTTGTGTTTCGGCTTACCAACCTGCAGTAAAAACCCAGGTTGTAGCTATAAAACCCCGTGTTTGCACCCTATCAGGATAGATCAAACAGGGTTTAGCTATAGCAACCTGAGGAAGCTGATGCAGTCCCCTACAAGGGAGGGGATATCTAGGAATAGGAGGACCGGTTTTAAAGAACATATATTGCAAAGTGACTTGTTTTTGCAAGATCTTTAACATAAAAAGCAATCCTTGTAGTGAGACAACCCCTTTAAAGAACTGCTGCTGTACATCATCTGTATACAAGGTATCAAAATCTCCATGATTGTGTCTTCTTTGTTTCCCTCAGTCTCTCTCACCTTTTTTCCCTCTATTACCCACTACTTCTGATTCTGTCTACCGTTCTGTCTATCCTTCCTTTGGTCTAATTACAGCCCTCCTATTTTCTTCCCCTTAGTCTCTCTGTCCCTAGAGGAAACATACAGTTTGTATATTAATGAACACCTTCATACATCCCTTTTAGTGAACTGCACATGAGGTGTCCCCAGTTTTGTTCACCTATAATTTATTTTGTCTCTTGACACAAACATTGCGATAACCTCTGATACTCTATTATTTTCAGGAGCTGGTAATTATTTAGAGCTGACACGTCGCATTCATCTCCAATTACTAATGATGGAATTTAGATTACATTATATTATGCTCCTTGCATATATTGTAGTGTAGCAGCTTAAACTGAACATAATTGTTAAGTCTCATGGCTGAAAATTCTTTAACTACAGTTTTAAGGTACATGAATTAATTAGGATATAGTTACTTGTAGTTTATAATCATTATGCAATGAAAACATCTGATCAATTGACTGACTCTCTGTTGAGCTTGTGCTGAAACCCAAGAGTTACTGCCTTCTATATACAAAAACATAGCTACTATAATACTGCCTCATATGTACAAGAAAATAATTACTATAATACTGCCCCTATGTACAAGAATATAACTACTATAATACTGCCCCCTATGTACAAGAATATAACTAATATAATACTGCCTCCTATGTGCAAGAATATAACTACTATAATAGTGCCCCTATGTACAAGAATATAACTACTATAATACTGCCCCTATGTACAAGAATATAACTACTATAATACTGCTACTATATGTACAAGAATATAACTACTATAATACTGCTCCTATGTACAAGAATATAATTATTATAATACTGCTTCCTATGTACAAAAATATAACTACCAAAATACTGCTCCCTATGAACAAGAATATAACTACGATAATATTGCTCCCTATGTAGAAGAATATAACTACTATAATAGTGCCTCCTATGTACAAGAATATAACTAGTATAATACTGCCACATATGTACAAGAATTTAACCATGCTCCCTATATACTGTACAAGGATAGAACTATTATAATACTTCACCTATGGAGAAGAATATAACTGCAGTAATATTACTAACTACTTTAATACTGCCCCCATGCACAATAAAATAACTGCTATAACACTGTCCTCTATGTGCAAGAGTAAAACTACTATAATATGGTTTCTATATACAAGAATATAATTATGTACAATAATAGAACTACTATAATCCTTTCCCGTGAGCATAACAATATAACCTCTAGAATACTGTCACTGATGGGACTGTAGATGTGCATAGTATATAATAGTAACACTTAAGCAAGGACATAATATGAAGGTAATACAATTCAGTAAATTACAAACAAAACAATAATAATAATGAGTAGTTCTCTATATAGTTGAAAATATTCTGATGTAAACGGGTCATCCAACAGATATCAAGTCTTCTGCCTCTTAGAACACAATAGAGGACACAATATTCTGTATCCAAGGTTTCATATTTTGCAGAGGACAATTTCATGGCTCGTTCTTTCTATTAGAAGACACTGATGGGGCCGCAGTGTACAAAATGACAAAGGACATTCTACCATTCCCTTATTCTCACCTTCCTGCTCAGTGTCATTTACTGTCCTCGTCCTGTTTATTTATTCAGTAGTTTCATTATCTGAGGACACTTATACATAAAATATGCATTTACACGAAGTGGCCAAATTCCCTGCAATATTCTTTATTCATATTTGAACTCTGGATATTGAATAAAAATTCTTTGCAAATGAGAAAATCATCTTTTCTGTCTGCATAATTGAGGTTGATCCTGGCTATATTAATTAGAGTCTGTCCTGAAAAAAGTCCAAAGAGTCAATGAATAGATGGCCATTACCATGTTCGCGAAATAAGGGGTGGAGGAGAAGGGCACTGAGGTGGCACATGTTAAACATGGAACATAAAGCTTTGCCTTTCAACAGGTCTGTGATCTGTCACGAGGACTGAGCCTGAGCTGCTCTTGCGTTGAGTTTTACTGAGTGATGTATGATGAATGGAGGGACAAGACAATAAAATCCTTCACAAGAGGCTCTTAGATCACAGGCTAAGGCAGAATCAAAGTGCTGTAAAAACAGAGAGAAATTGGATGATGAACTAGTAATTCAAAGGTGACAGAGTGTAGAAACATCTCAGAGGAGCTGAAAGCATTCTTGATTAAGATCTCAAGGACAAAGGATGTCAACCAGGTGAAATGTAGGCTCACGAGGGGTCCCTGGAGTGTGGAATGGGCATGGGGTGAGAAAGTGGCTATATTTTACAATAACTGAGCTGTACATTGTACAAGGTGCTATACTAACTGGCCTCTGAGATGATCCCGGTGCTGACGACTGATCTAAATCATCACGAGGGTCCCTTTTTATTTGACCCATGCCCACTCTCCATAAGTAAGTAGCAATTGGCATTAAGGATGTAACAACAGGTCAAATTATAACAGAGACTCATAACAGATTCACAATTAGCCCAGCAAGTGAAAAAACATTATCTGGGTATGGTCCAGAGGAGTGATAAATAATCTCTGAGTGTATATTTACTGATCCGTGTAAAGTGTAGAGTTAAATAACTGTTCTCAGAATAGTTTATAGTGGTGTTCTAAAAAACAAAAAATTATCAGCACATCCAAAACACATGATTTTCATGTTATAATAGACAACTAGAGATGGGCGAATTTCTCAAAAATTTGATTCGCCGGGTTTGCCGAATTTTCCGACAAAATTCGTTTCGTCCCGAATAAATTCGCTACGAATTGCGTTAAAATACAGCTATTTCCTGGCTATAGAAAGCCTGTAGGGTGCTGTAAAACATTGTGCCATGCTCAAATATGCAGAGGGAGCTTGGTTTGGTCTTCATACAATGCTGTGTTTTAGTATGACACGCCTATGACTGCCGCCGCTCTTAGAATCGCTTCACTTTAAAATTACCTGGGCACTTACAGGGGCAAAACTGACTAAAAAACTGAAGCGGGAATGTAGCCTGATATAGTCATGGCAGTGCCAGCTGGAAAAAAACAAGCTGAGGGCTAAGATCCTATTATAGCGTCCTATAGCGTCCTATTATAGAACACAGAAGTAGGTTACTAGAGCCGGCACAGGTCTCAGCACAATAAGGGGACGGCACAGCAGGGGTCACTCCATGAGGCCAGAGCTTTAAACCATCACAGAATATGACAGAACCTGTTCTGTTAAACGCGATGAACATGTAGAGGCCCCCCCCCCCGAATGACGTGGAGAGGGTGTCGGTCAGTAATTTTGCGTTGACGTCTCTTATCATTTTGCCCTTCCTTTCATCCGTCAGAGTCCACTTTCAATCGGGCAATAAAACCATCAGTAAATTTCTAAAGCCAAAAACAAACAGGAGTTGATCCAAAACAGAGGTGACCAGTAAATGGGATATTTGCATGTCTTCTGTGTTCTGTATCCACTCCTGCTTTTGAATAGACAATCCTGTTTCTTCCCATTCCTTCTGACAGGTGAAAAGAAGGGGAAACCAAAAAAATAGTGGAAACCATAGATGGTGAGGGGGGAAAAGCTTGGAAACCAAAGGGTGTTCCAGTGAGACAGGGTCACTTGGCAGCCCCGCATGAGTAGGTACAGAGTGGCACAAAACAGAGTGGGAGGGTCCCTGGCAGCGCAACACAGCAGCATGAGGTCATAGAGTGACACATATGAACATTCTGGAGGTGGCACAAAGAGGAGTAGGCCAGAGTGGCACAATGACAGAGTGTGAGGTCACGGCACAGCAGAAGCAGCAGCAGCAAGCATGATGTCAGTAGAGTGCACAATGACAGATTGTGTAGGTGACACAAAGAGGAGTAGGCCACAGAGTGGAACAATGACAGAGTGTGGAGGTCATGGCAGCAGAAACAGTAGCAGCAGCAACAGCATGAGGTCAGAGAGTCATAGAGTGGCACAATGACAGAGTGTGTAGGTGGCACCAACAGGAGTAGGCCACAGAGTGGCACAATGACAGAGCGTGGAGGTCAAGGCAGCAGCAACAAAAGCAGCAGCAGCATGAGGTCATAGAGTGGCACAATGATAGAGTGTGGAGGTGGGTGGCAATATCAGTCCCTGGTAAAGATGGTGGTAGGCAGGTGGAGCAACTGGCAGCAGATGTGTGGCATCAGGCGGGTCGCGGCATCAGACTAGTTGCTGAGGCAGGTAGTTTGAATCCAGACTCATTTCTCAAAGTTTTTGTGAGGCGTCATGGCTGATGTAATCTGATTCCTAAGGCATTGGTGTGTGGAAATCCTGGTCCTTACGCCTGATTCATCTTGACAAAGGTCAGTCCGCGTCCCACATTTCCCTGGACAAAGCGGGTTCTCTTGGGTAACGATGGCCCCCGCCGCACTAAACACCTGCTCTGATGCCACACTACTGGGCGGGCAGGACAGCTTCTCCACTGCAAACTCGGCAAGTTGCGGCCACACATCCAGTTTGGCTGCCCAGTAGTCCAGCGGATCTTCTAACTGGGGTGGCAGAGTGCTGTCCAAGTAGGCCCCGACCTGTTGGTTCAGGGTCTGTTCCAGGTCCTGCTGCTGCTGGTGATCGCCCTCCTCACTAGGCGGGTGAAGTAAGCTGCTCATCAGCAACTCCAGACTTAGGTTGCTGCTGATGGAGCTTATACTGCTCCTACCCCCCCACCTTCCCACAGCAGCCGTGGCAGTGGTACATGAGCACTGAAGAACCCCCCGGTCAGACCTGTTAGAGGATGGACCATGCTGCACATAGGCAGCAGCCAACTGACTATGGAGCATTTCTCTATAGTATTTGAGTTTGTCCTCCCTCTCAGCAGCTGAAAATTGCTCCCATTTTGGACCGGTAGCGAGGGTCCAAGAGGTTGGAGAGCCAGAAGTCATCCCTCTGCAGGATGGTGACTATTCGGCTGTCACTAGCCAGGCAAATCAGCATGCTGCGGGCCATGTGCGCAAGTTACTCCAAGGGACTCCCTGCCTCCATCTCCACTGTATACTGCCACGGTGCTTGGGAGTCATCTGCCTTGTCTTCCTCATCTCCATCTATCTCCTCCAGCTGCTCCTGCTCCTCCTCTCCTGTCACCTGGGTAGAAAAACCACTAATTTCACCAGACAATGCTTGTGCTCCAATGTCCTCCTCCTCCTCCAGTTCAGTCCCCACCAGACTCATGTGGCCGCGAGATGTAGTCGCCATGTCTCCAGTCCCCTGCCAAGACAGATTTTTCAGCATCTGTTCCAGGACATGAAGCAGTGGAATCCCGTAGTCCTGGCGACTGACAAATAATGTGGCCTCCTCCAATGGCCTCAGCAAACGGCAAGTGTCATGCATGAGCTGCCACTGGCTGACATCAAAGTTACACAGGGGAACACTCCTGTCCACCTGGATCATTGAAAAATTGTTAATGGCCTTTCTCTGTTCATACAGTCGGTCTAACATGTGCAGGCTGGAATTCCAACGGGTGGAAACATCGCATATCAGCATGTGTTGGGGGAGGCTGTTCTGCTGCTGCAACTTGAGGAGGGTGTGCCTTGCTTTGTAGGAATGGATGAAGTGCATGCACAGTTTCCTGGCTATTTTCAGAATGTTCTGAAGATCGGTGGAAGACTTCAGGAAACTTTTCACAACCAGACTGAACACATGCGCCATGCAGGGCTCATGGACTATCCCTCCTCGGTGCAGTGCAGACACCATGTTCCTCCCATTGTCCGTCAACATGGTTCCGATTTGCAGTTGGCGCGGAGAAAGCCACACATTGGCGGACATTGGCGCAGGAGCAGCAGTTTGACAACGTGGAGGAGAAAGCGGCATCTCCTGTCCAAGTTGTTGGTGTGGCTGGGCAGGAAGCACATTCACCCAGTGGGCCCTACTGTACTGGCCCTAACCGTAGTTACAGCTCCACACTTCCGCGCTGCCGTGCACCTTCAGCTTCTGCACCTTAGGATGGTTGGACGCATACTGTTGTCTCTTTGTAATCGCCTAGTTGAACGACTGTTTGTTCAAAAATTTACAGACTCTGTTTAATGTAGATATCTGTATATGATAAATACATACCCTGTATTTGACTCCAAATGAACCCACTAACAAGCTTAGGTAACCCTTGGATATAAATTGCACTCCAGAAATCACCGGGAAAAATGTACTCGTATGTGCCATTTAAAAACACTGTGTATTGTACAGGAAAAATTTACTCATATGTGGCGTTTAAAAACACTGTGTATTTTACTGAATATAAAAGCACAAACACGCTTAAATAACCCTTGGATATAAATTGTGCTCCAGAAATGACCAGGAAAAATTTACTCGTATGTGGTATAGAAAAACACCATGTATTTTACTGAATATAAAAGCACAAACACGCTTAATTAACCTTTGAATATAAATTGCGCTCCAGAAATTAGCAGGAAAAATGTACTCGTATGTGGCGTTTAAAAACACCGTGTATTTTACTGAATATAAAAGCACAAACACACTTAATTAACCATTGAATCTAAATTGCGCTCCAGAAATGACCAGGAAAAATTTACTCGTATGTGGCTTTTAAAAACACTGTGTATTTTACTGAATATAAAAGCACAAACAGGCTTAATTAACTCTTGGATATAAAACGGCACTCCACAAATGACCAGGAAAAATTTAGACATGTAAAACCAATAAAAGGCTTTATTAACCATTGGATATTCAATGCGCTCCAGAAATGACCAGATGGAATTAAAATGTATATGGGGCAGAATTAGACCCACCCTGGACTTGAATTACAATACCCCACAAACTGAATTAAAATGATAACGGAAAAGGAGCAGTCTCTGATAAAAGCAGTGACACCCTCCCCTCCCAAATCACTGTTAAAAGCAATTTCCTTTGTGTGAGATCTCTGCTGCTGCAGCAGCCAGACGCTTATGTCACGGCACAACGAGAGCAGTGTGAGGAGCCAGCATGGAGTCCGTACTTATAGTGCTGTGACGTCACAGAAGCCTGCCGGTCTCTGATTGGCTTTATGTCTGCACATATCATTCCTTTCTTCCTCCCAGAGTTCTTTTCCCCTTGTCACGCTATGTGCTTGCAGCCATTGTAGCAATAAAAAACACACTTCGTTCCCGCGAATCACCCCAAACTTCTATTTCGTGCAGAACCAAAGTTTTCCTGAAATTCTAAATTAATTCCATTTCGTTAGAATCGATTCACCCATCTCTAATAGACACGTCACAGAGAAAAAGGATCAACTTAACTTCAAATGATAGAAAAAAGGTAGACATACATACTGATCCAAAGGCATTCCCGTAGATACAGTGCGTTAAGGGGTAAAATTTACTGACATTGCACTTGGTTTTATTAAAAATCGAATTAAAGTCCAGGGGGTTATTATCAACAATTTAAGTCCAAAATGTGTAAAAGCTAATCTGTGCATCTGTGTCCAGCAGCTAAAATAACAGATCTAATTAATCAACGGGTTTTAAAATAAATTGATTTAAACACATCGAGTCACATTATTTACCACCTTCTAAATAATGGGATTGCTGTGTGCCGCAGGGGACAGCAGCTAGAGGGCGGGCAGGATTTAAAAAAGGTCCGGGTAGGTTTGTCACGAAAACTAGACCCATGGTGACTGCAGCCCCCCGCGCAAGGGGGGGAAAAACCTAAAAGTGAAAATGGCGACGGGACGGGGTCCCAAAATTTTGCTCAACTGGGTTCAAATCGGGGGAAGTTGAGGAATTTTTGTAGTATTTTAAAGTCTTGGTATTCTTAAAACCCAATATGGATATTTCTAGAAAAGTGACATGTGTATTGTTTCTGGCAGATCCCATCCACCCCAAGAAGACAATCACATGTATAATGTGTCGAAGGATGGATTCATACACCACAAATCAAAAAAATTTTTTCCCTTGAAACAAAAAAAAACGTAATTTTTAACATAAAGAAATATTATATAATGATAAATATCATTAAAGATTACTCTTTTTTCTTTCAAGCCCCCTTTTTTTTTGATTTTGAATGAATCCTCCTAAATCGGGCCTTTTTTTGGACGGTATCTGACACTGTTATCTAGAAGGTTTACCCCACCTCTATATATATTGTGGTTGCTAAGTTGAAAATGCCTTCTACATGGATGAGTGGTCCCAAAAAAGCCAAAAAAACATCCTAAACAATACTCTGCTCCCCCCCCGTTGTTTTCTTCAGGCAATGGTTGTTGCTGGAAAGTTGTTTATTATGGGATGTTTTTTACCTGACACAACAACGTCCATTCATTCAAAGAATCAGAAAATTTGACCCATTTGTCAATCAGCAGAGATCCAAATCCGATACTGCCGTGAACATTGAAGCTTTTTCTGCCGATGAAACTTCCTCGTGTAGCTTTGTAGCCAGCTTTCACACCAAGTGCCCTGCTTATTTGCAGTGGTGCCATTTTTCCACTCACAACACACTTTTACCACAGCAGCACCAGACAGTTAACAAACTTCACAGTTTAAGAAATCCTATCCCCTTGGCCCAAAAGTCAATAATCATCTATTTTTGCAACTCTGATAAATTCCCTTTTACTCATGACAGCAAAAGATGGGTAATTGTCGACAGCCATCAACACCTTATTTACCCACCTAGCCAGCTCATAATATGACTTTCTTCATGAGCTATGTGCTGCCAATGTTGATAATAGTAAGTGGTCATAACAATATGACTCGTCTGTGCATGGGGTGTTAAAACTGATCTGAGTATAGTCCAGAGGATTGGGTGGTGAGAGGCGAAGGTATGATTAACAGATATGTGTATAGCTAACTGGGGTGCAATGACGGATCTAATTATAGCCAAGGGGATGTAATAACAGATTTCATTATAGCACAGGGGCTGTAATAACTGAAGCAGATGTAGCAAAGATTAGCTTGTTATCAAGTTACCTTATTCCAGGACACAACAAAAGCCACTGAAAAACTTGAGATAAAATTCTGTGCTGCAGTACCATGATGTGTTTAATGTAGTTACGCTTTCTACATCTGCATGTAATCTGCAAACCTTGAGCTGATCACTGAGCTGTAATAAGTGACCAGAGCACTGTAATCACAGATGTGAGACTAGCCAAAGGTGCTGTACTGAGTTAAATAAGTTAGAAGCTGACCAGTGGTTATAATAAATCATGTGCTGTGCAGGATTAAAGTGCTCTAATAAATCATCTGACAGCTAATCAGATAAATATGACAGAGCAATGGATAAATTCATGATCTAACCATGGTGCGGCAACTTGGACTGTACTTGGTGTGTTATAACTAAGCTATTACCTGTCTATGGTGCTGTAATAACTGATCTGTGAAATGTCCATGGTGCTGTAATAACTGAGCTAGCTGGGCTGTGAATACACTCCTGTGCTGAAAAAAGACATGAACACAAGGGGGTGTTAAACTGAGGGTTACATCTGAGCTAGTAATTGTCAATACAGCTTAAATAACGAGCCAAAAAACCCTGTCAAGGAGCTTTAAATAACTAATATAATGCCCCTTTGGTGAAAAATAAAAAACTAAGGATTTGTCCAAAGGAACAAAAAAACTGTTCAGGGGCTAACCTGTAAGGTAATAACGAAAAGAACTGTCCATGATGCTGTGATAACTGAGCTATGAATTATCCTTGGTGATAACTAAACCTTTTATTGTAGGTTGTTCATGGAGCTATATTAACTGAGCCAGGTTCTGTACTAGTTGTTTTCATAATTGAGCTATGAAATCTTTTTGCTGATGTCATGAACTTTTCATATAACTGTATAATGGACATGTAAAACATCTATCAGTACTATAAACTGTCCATAGAGCTGTAGTAACTGAGCAGTGAACTGTCAATGAAGATATAAAAGCTGAGCTAGGAATTGTCCATGGCGCTGTATAACTAGTTGATGGTATAGTCAGAGGTTAGATATTGACTCTCAATATAAATAAAATGAAAGGTAAAGCACTCAGAATTTTCTAGAAGCTGATATAGAATCTTTTTCTTCCAGACAGCCTGAATGTAAATCAGTAAAATATAGGTAATTGGCTCAGGAGCTAGAAGATACTGATAATGGTAAGGGTAAGTATACAGTCAGGATATACCCAACTAGGACGGGATCAAAAAATGGTTCCTACAATAAATTTCATCTACAAACAATGCACATATAAAACTGGCATCAGCATGAGAGGAGCACTACTTCACCACTAGCATTACAGAAAAGATTTGCTCCCCTTTTATGACCACCATCGAGGCAAATTAATCCCACATTTACAATATAACTAATCCAATAAATACATGCCTCAGTCACCAGAAGCAGCACCAAATGGCGCTCACAATGGACAAGCAGCCGCAGGCAACAAATTAATGATCCAACTAAATAGCATCATATACACTTTCTCTAATAAGCAGTAGAAGTAAAACCATGGGCGTAGCAAGGAAGGAAAAAGTACATTCAATTAGGTTGCAAATGCTTCAGCAAGCTCTCACCTGCTCTTAAAAATGTCACTGATACAGCAAATGGCTCTTGTAATAGAGAAAGAACTAACAGAGATGTTGTCACACAAGTGGCTGCAAGCCGCGACCACAGCTGTTCTCCACAGAAATGTACTTACAACTAGTAAGTCCAGACTCCAGTAATGTGTGAAGTTTACTCTAAGGCCAGGTTCACACAATGGTTTACTGCATAAATTTTGATGCATGCAACGTGTGTTAATGCATGTGTTACAGGCCAAGATGTGCTTTAAAAACATATAAAAAAAGTAGGAATACATGGAGTGGTTACGCCGCCATCACGGTTTTTTAGTCCTGATGTGGCTGAGTAATAACTCATTTTTTCAAGCTGAAGTGTAGTTTTTATTGGTACCATTTTGAGTTACATGTGACTTTTTGATCAGTGCCTATGGAGTACTTAAACACTAGGGGGTACAATTGCTTGAGTGTACCAAGATGGCAGTTCTATTACTTCCTGTCTGATGCAGAAAGTAATAGAAATGATGACGGCATTAAGCTTCCAGCTGCCATGATAACCAATAGGCACCCTGATATCTGAGTGTGCACTATGTACCATTCCTCATTCACCGTAGTGTCTAAAGAGTTTAACAACAGGGATCCGAGTCAGGTCGATTCTGTGCTGTTAGTGGCGCGTGTCAGCTCTCAGCTGCCTCCTATGTAGTGGACTTACTGAGTAAGCCTGTTATATAGGACATAACTGGCATTATGATGTACTTGTTTGTCAAATGTCGGTGAGGGGTTAAAAATGTACGATGTACACCAATAGTGCACATTTCCTTATTAAACAATGGGATATACCAACAACCACAGAAATATCGATATCTAAGGGCTAAATATATACAATAAAAAAAAACTTTATTAGTAACCTGGTAAAAAAGGAACTAACATGTCCCTAATAAAGCCCTACTCACTACTCTAAACCATAGGCAACAGCGGAGAAACCACCCCAAAAAGGGCGACCCCACACAGGTACCTACTCTACACGCCCTACACCCCTCCTAAACCTTAACACCACCCAAAAATTAACACGCATTACCCAAAAACAGTACTAGAAAGCCAAATTAACAAAAATCCCCTATCGAAGTGAAACAAAAAAAGAAGAGAGAGAGGAGACAAATAACAATCAATCACTGTCCCAAAAAGAGGAGACAAATAACAATGGATCCCTGTCCCAACACGTTTCCCCCACAGATGCAGTGGGTTCATCAGGGAACAGTAAACATCAGAACCGTAATTTACAATGTGGATGGTTTAGGTCCTTCTATTGAAAATAGAGATGGGTAGTAATATTTTAGATATATTTACATTCCTTGATGCTGAGCTGGTGGATAACATAGAGCGATGTCCAGATAGATACCACGGGTCCCAAAGATGAGGGAAGAGAACAGCACCCGCTCTTGCCTGCTGGACGAAGATGACGCCGCCAGGTAGAATGTTAAGGGTGCCATGATTAAATATCTCCCGGCGGGGCGCCAAACTAGCGCCACGTGTGTGAGACAAAACGATGTCCAAGGGTGAATAAAGTTGGAACATTCAACTGATGGAACGCATATGCAGGCCGGGGGTAATCGAGGCTATACAATTCTTTCTAAACACTAGAAGTACCTTCCTACAAGCACATGGTATGTTTGTGGTCAAGTTGTTGTATTTCATCCTTACACACAACTTTTTTCTGTTTAATGGCCGATGCTACCACCAGCTTAGGGGGGACCGCTATGGGGAACCC
This sequence comes from Phyllomedusa bahiana, assembly GCA_025379985.1. Classification (NCBI taxonomy): domain Eukaryota; kingdom Metazoa; phylum Chordata; class Amphibia; order Anura; family Hylidae; genus Phyllomedusa; species Phyllomedusa bahiana. The sequence goes on along the minus strand of JAODAL010024644.1, from coordinate 33,916 downwards.
GTGTGCTCCCTCATATGCGAATCTCTTCCTTGGCTGGTGGGAGCAAACCATCGTTTTTTCAGATATGCATCGGGAGGCTTAAGAGGACATAGCCTTTTGGGGGCGTTACATGGATAACATTGTCATTCTATGGACTGGCCCCGAGTCAGCTTTCCATCGATTCGTTCAACAGTTGAACATTAATCAGATTGGGCTTAAATTTACGTCTGTAATACATAATTCAGAACTAGTATTCCTGGATGTTCTAATTTCAAAAGGACCCGACGACCGCCTTATGCCTTCTCTTTACCGGAAACCAACCGCCGGCAACATTTTATTACGATGGGATTGTCACCATCCTTTCCCGCTACGTAAAGGTATACCAAAGGGGCAGTTTATATGTGTTCGTAGGAATTGCTCATCTATGTCTACCTTTAAAATTGAGGCGGATAAATTACGAACAAGATTTGTTGGACGTGGCTACCCTAACCATATTCTTTCTGAGGCATATCAGTCAGCTTCTAGGTCCGATCGGTCCTCCTTGTTACAGAATCAATGTAAAGGTACCACACCTGATACAGTAAGGATCATCGGGATCTATGATGACGCGCACAGACAAATTAAGGATATCATCACAAATTTTTGGCCTATTTTAACACAAGACCCTCAACTTAAAGAACTTGTGGATCCTCGCCCCAGTATTGTATATAGAAGAGGGAGAAATATTCGCGACTATCTTGTTCGAAGTCATTTCTCACCATCTCCTTCTCCTACTACCTGGCTACATTCTAAAATACAGAGTACGTATAGATGTGGGGGATGTAAAGCGTGCCCCTTTATATCCGTATCAAAATCGGTGACCAACTTAATGACTGGAAAAGTGTTTAAAATGCTGGGGTATGCTAATTTTAAGACCAAAGGAGTAATTTATCAAGCCACCTGCCCATGTCCACGTATGTATGCGGGAAAGACTATTCGTGAGTTTAGAAGGAGGATCCTTGAACACATAGGTGACGTGAAACACGATCGTGATACCCCCTTGGCGAAACATATGAATTTGAAGCATAAGGAAAGTCCTTTGTCAATCACCTTTTCGGTGGTTGAGGTCGTTTACGCACCACCTAGAAGAGGTGATTTTGAGAAAAAGATTTTTACAAAGGGAGGCCAACTGGATTTTCAGATTAAAAACACTTCAACCATACGGAATAATGATTCTTTATCTTTTATTTCATTTATATGATCCCCTAGGTGTGTATATATATCTCTTTTATCATAAATCTTTCTGGCTTATCTAATAATAACATCACATGCTCTTTGTTCTACTTGCACTTGTAGTTTTTTATTTCCTTTATGTCTGGGCTATTATGTATTTTCAACTATTGTCTAAGGTTCCATGTTAGTGTGTGGCTCTTATTGTAGGTATCTAGTAATTTTGAGGAAACTGGGTCAGCCATTTGAGTCACACCCGGCCCTCTCGGCCTATTTCTGTTGGCCATTCTACTGTATTTTATTGGCCTTGTACGAATACAGACGCTTTCGTTTTACCATAGGTGCCGTCACGTGAGTAGTTTGTTTCGGGCTGTGCTGGCGTGCCGCTGATTGAGTGGAGCGATGCATGCGCTGTGAGGAGAGCGCGGTGTGCTGTTTCTGCGCCTGCACGGCGTGCCACTGTTTGAGAGGAGCGACGCATGAGCTGTGAGGAGAGCGCAGCGTTTTGGCTCTGCGCCTGCGTGGAAATACGGAGTTGACAGAGTGAGATCATTTCTGACTTCCAACCTGCATATCCGTTCCATCAGTTGAATGTTCCAACTTTATTCACCCTTGGACATCGTTTTGTCTCACACATGTGGCGCTAGTTTGGCCGGGAGGTATTTAATCATGGCACCCTTAACATTCTACCTGGCGGCGTCATCTTCGTCCAGCAGGCAAGAGCGGGTGCTATTCTCTTCCCTCATCTTTGGGACCCGTGGTATCTATCTGGACATCGCTCTATGTTATCCACCAGCTCAGCATCAAGGAATGTAAATATATCTAAAATATTACTACCCGTCTCTATTTTCAATAGAAGGACCTAAACCATCCACATTTGTAAATTACTGTTCTTATGTTTACTGTTCCCTGATGAACCCACTGTATCTGTGGGAGAAACGCGTTGGGACAGGGATCCATTGTTATTTGTCTCCTCTTTTTGGGACAGGGATTGATTGTTATTTGTCTCCTCTATCTTCTTTTTTTTGTTTCACTTCGATAGAGGATTTTTGTTAATTTGGCTTTCTAGTACTGTATTTGTACTGTATTGCGTATTATTGTTTTGGGGATGGTGTTAGGTTTAGGGACGGTGTAGGGCGTGTAGAGTAGGTTCCTGTGTGGGGTCGCCCTTTTTGGGGCAGTTTCTCTACCTGTAAGCCTGTGGTGTAGATTATTGACAGTAGGGGCTTTATAGGGATTAGACAATGTTTAGTTCCTTTTTTACCAGGTTACCAATAAAGGTTATTTTTTATTGTATATATTTAGCCCTTAGATATCGATATTTCTGTGGTTGTTGGTATATACTCTTGAGGATATCGGGGATTCTTTCATCAAGTGGTTGCTCCGCTGCTGCATTTAGGAGTCTCTGTAGTTTTTGGTAAACAATGGGATACTATTAAAACTTTTTTTATACTATTTCGGTGAACAAAGTGTACACAAAATATGCATTTTAATCATCAAAATATGAGTAAAAAACATCATGTGAATCCAACCTAAGAGACTCAAGTAAGGTGTAACCATTCAATGTCTCACCACTCACCATGCAAGTAGTTGTAGATAACTCATCTGGATCTTTTCACTTTCCTCTTTGGCTGTTACTCCTCAGATGGTCCATTCCATGTCTGGACTGTTTAATTACAAAGCTCACAACATGATCAGCACTCCCAAAACAATTCTATACAAAATAGCGCAGTGGAACGCTAGCGTAGCTGCAAAACATGCAAACACAAAAATGGATCAGCAGCACTCTACAAAGAGTTAAAAACAATACATGATTGAACTATTTCTGTATTTCTGCTACATTTAGTATATATGAAAATCTTCATGCACATTTTTGATCAAAACTGTAAGGACTAGGTGTCTTGAGTCGATTATTATCGACAAAGTGATGAAAGAAATCGGCACAGTTATTTAATGGTGACCTGGATTTTTTAGATCATGCGATAATTTTAGATTATAAATCTTTGCATCATCTATTAAGATCACGCCAGTTTCTCGCCGCTTCCTGTCATTTTGGCGCCAGGCAAATCAGCTTACAGAATATATCAGGTGAGAGTGTAGTTACTGCGACGACTCATGACTGCGATGTGTATGATTGCGATTGGCTGCGAAAAATCCACTTGGACCTCATGTTACATAGAACTCAGCGGTTTTCCTGTTCAGCCTAAGTGTATCTCTCCATCTCAGAACGAAGGACGTGGGCGCTCTGCTTGTTCCAAACAGCTCACGAAATATTCTAGCGAGTTCTTACAGTAGAAACCTCTACTATGAGATGTTATGTAGTTAGTGTAGAGAATTTTAAAGGAGCCTCTACACTGTATAAAGTCACGGGGGGTGGGCAGCAGTAGGGGGCCCCCTCGGGCGAATCACAGACATCGCTCTATAAATAATACTGGGATAAAGTTCACCCAGACTTAGACTAGACATTGCAGACTGCAATACCTTTATCATTATCAGTTTTCTATTGTAATATTTCCTGATATTGGCAGCCTGAACATATAGGATACACATCTTTTCTAGTAACTCGCAGGTCCTCTTTGCTTTAGGTGCAATACTCTCTCCACTTTTACATTATCATAATAACATTTCACAGACTAGATGTCTCATTTCAATTTTGCCCATTCCACCTTTGTTGATATATCCACCTTGCACCACTTAAATTTGAATCCAAGCAATCTTATAGTCAACGCAACAGTGAATTGCAAAGAAGTGTCCAAAATAACTTGTATTATACGAATACGACAACTCTAGTAAAGAACACATGGATAAGTTCACCAATAGACTTTAGTGTAGACATGCAACTGCAATAAGCTTTATTATTAACAGTTTTTCTATTGCGAAATATTTCCTGGATATTGGCAGCCTGAACTTATAGGGATACACACTTCTCTAGGAACTTCGCAGGTCTCTTTGATTTAGGTGCAAAACTCCATTTTTATTATCAGTATACATCTTCAGATAGTGTTCTAATTTATCAATTTTTGCCCATTCCCTATCACCTTTATGTTGATATATTCCACCTTGCACTTAAATTTGAAATCCAGCAATATTTATAGTCACCACAGTGAATTGAAAGGTTGCCAAAAATATCTTGTATTATACGAATAGAACAACTCTATAAAGAATTACTGGATTAAAGTTCTCCAGACTTAGTTAGACATTGCACTTCAATAGCTTTAGTAAATACCAGTTTTCTATTGAAATATTCCTGGATATTGGGCAAGCCTGAACTCATATAGCGTGCTAGCGCACATCTTTCAGAGTAACTGCAGTCTCTTTGTATAGGATGCAAAACTCCACTATTTATTATCAGTATACATATTCAGATAGTGTATACATTTTCAAATTTTGCCCATTCAACTTATGTTGATAAATCCACCTTAGCACTTAAATTGAATCCAGCAATTTTATAGCCACCACAGTGAATTGAAAGGTCGCCAAAAATATCTTTTATTATACGAATATACTAACATATACGTGTTTTTTTGAAACTTTGGGCGCACTACAGCATTGTTCATTTCTGAGGCAGCGTCACGTTATATAGAATATACACAGAAAATTTTATAGTCACCACAGGTGAAATTATAGGTGACAAAAAATACCGTGTATTTATCCGAATACATTTCAGTACGTGTTTTTTCACTTTGAGCGCAGCAGCTTTATATGACAGATCACTTTGTGCAGTTAAATTTTAATCCCAGCAATTTTTGAAGTCACCACCTGAGTGAATTGATAGGTTGCCTAAAATTCCTTTTATTATCCGAATACATTTCAAGAAACGTGTTTTTTCACTTGCACAGCCCAGCTTTTTGTTGAAGATCTACTTTTGCAGTTATAGATTGAAATCAGCAATGTTTGTTTTGATTTGACAGGATTGAGAATAGCTGTGATTTGCCGTCATTTAATAAGAACTTTCCAAAACTCTTCCATACCTTCTCAAACATTTTATATTTCTGAACAAGGATGCGAAATTCTGGTGGTAAGTGCGAGCAAAGAGGGGTAGGACATGGAGGTAGAGGTACGAGAGAAGTGCTCCTTTCAAGTGCTGGCGACACACCATGCCAGCGGATTGTCAGTGCAGGACCGTCAGGCCTGTCATCGCTGGGTCAGGGCCCTGTGAATCTCACGTAACGAACAGCAATCGCCATCTGTCCCTCATGGTTAATCAACCTGCATCAGCAGTTCATATCTCCCACGTCCTCCCATCACGGCCACAATGACATCATCTAGCATCACATCATCCGTCCAACATGAAGCAGCCCAAATGTCAACGTCGTGTACTCACCACGGTGGATAATCCATTTTCTGAGACCTTTTGGTGACAAAATGCGGTTGGGGTCAGAAGGCATGTTAAAGATCAGAGGCCAAAGAGTGATGATTTTCTCTGCTCAGCACCACTTCCCACATTAGTGGATGCCATCAGAGGAGGAGAGAAGAAAGCCGGTCAATTCGGCAAAAAATCCGGGCGGTCGCAACGCCTTGCAGTCCCTCTTGCTTGTTATACCCACAGCTCCTGGATGAGAAATGTCAGGACGACGAAGTCACCTGTGTTGATGTATGAGATCGATGACGACATTGCGGAACCAACGTGGTCTTTTCAGCAGACAATTTGCTTGCGACAGCCGCTTCATCACTGGACAAGGAGAAGACGATGGGTAGTGTCATACTGTACGGGGTCCGCTCAAAAAGGAGAGAGGGCGGTCGCCCCAGAGTCCGCTTGATATGATTCCGCCAGACCACGCAGCCGCCTCCCTCACCTCTCCTCCGCTATATCGCCGACATATAAAGGTCCAGGACCCCCTCAAGCCTGGGCCTCATTGACCAAGCCTCTGATTCACTAGCGAACACAATGACCTTTAAAAAAAATGCTGTAAACTGATAAATAGAGGCAAGAACCTTAAGGAGGTAAACCACCACCAAACATGTCTAGTCACATGCAAGCGAATGCCATGAGTTGAAATGAGGGCAACACTTGTCCACAAAAAGGTCCGCGACCGATGCCTGGGCCTCCTCACCACTAGGTTCAAACCCTCTGACCTCCCCGCCTTCCTCCTCCTCTGCCCACCAAACCAAGCGTTCTTCACACTGCCCATTGTCTCTCAAGGAGACTCTTGACATCCAGTGGATCACAGCCATCCGCCTTTCACAGCCTCCACCGTCACCGAGAACCTCCAGCACCCCCTAGAGACCCATCCAAAGTCCTACCCTTCTCCTTCCGCCAGTTTTGAACGACCTGCAACAACGCCGTACAGCGGCCAGTCTAGCATCCAGCCTTCTGTCCCTTCCAGTTTGTGGAGCAGAAGAAAACAACTTTAAACCAAACCATCCCAACGCCAAAAGCCTGCAATGCGCATTCGCCAGCTTTTGGCCTTGGAAATGTCTTGCACTTTCTTCCGTCTTGTCGGACACATCGATGGGTTTCCGTCCACCGTCCTGGCCCTTGCCTCTGATCCCCCCCAATAACAGAGCCGAGCAGGCATTTCTTTGCCAGAAAGCCGTCCCTGCCCTGGCCAGCCCAAAAAGAACGTGGTCCATCTAAAATTTCAAGCGGCGGATGTCTGCATCTGTGGCCGGAAACAAATCCTTCTGAACCCACACCTTCCACATGGAGTAGTAATGCACTGCCAATGCGCTATATAGTTCTCCCTGTGACAGCTCAACTGGGTGAGCTGAGTGGATGACTCCTGGGGTGACGGTGGCTCCTCAAGGCTCGCGCACGCTCTTCAAAACCGCAGGGTATGGGTGCAAGGGGTATTCTTTTACCGCTCTTTCCCCCAGGTCCTCACTGGTGCATCACGTAGGTCCAGAGAAACCAGCCTGTGTTGAAATAAATGCTGTCTTGGAGACGCGTCCCACACACAGCGTCCAGAGCTGTGCACGGGCTCTCCGCAACGAACCGACGCGCGTGGCTGGGTGCCAAGAACCATGTGCCAGGCCAGGTGGTGTGCGATAAAGGGCGAAATCCTGCTGGCCGCCCTTAAGATCGGTAGGCAAGAGCACAACCCTTATGCCTGGCACAAGTCATTGAACCTTGTTACGTCCAGAAATTTCTAAAGAGTACCCCAGTCTGACTGCCTGCTTGAGTAAGCCGATAGGATCTAAGTTCTCACTTCGCCGTTCCACCCTGCTTCGTCCTGCCCGGCTGTCTTTTTTGCAGCCTCAGTGCACTGGCCTCCCCGTCAACCATCTCATTTTTGACGTGGTATACACGCAGGAAATTCCACCCGCACATGCTCCACAGCGATTGCTGGCAGCACGCAATAACATTCCAATTACGAAGTGAGACACAATGGCCTACAAGCAGCGGTGCAGACCTCAGGGGGGTAGAGCCCGAAAGTGAGGCAGGTGAAAGAGCTCTGCACCATCCTTGCCAGTTTTGAAGAAGCCACCAAAAGTCAGTGCGGACAATGCCCTGTCATCATGAGCATCTGTGGTATCTATAGTCTACGCAACGAATCGAGTTGGACACGACTGAATAGAACTGGTCCCCTGATCAGCGACGGAGGAGGAGACTGACACAGATGCGGACACGGCACCTTTCTCTCCTTCCGTCAAATCCCAAGGCCTACAGTCACTTCAACAATTTCATCGGACTTCATTAGGCTAGTTAGGTTGTATTCGGGGTCCAGAGAAGTGCATAGGGGGCCATCAAGCTCTCAGGGTGCATTCAATCTCAGGCAAGTCAGGGCTGTGTTGACAAGCTGTGCCGGAGGCAGCTGGAGGACGAGAGAGGTATTCCTAGACACCGAGACTTACAGACGGTCCCTTGCCTTGGAAAGAGGTTGGTCGCGAATTTGAGTGCGGAGAGGCGAAGATGAGGAAAGATCAGTTTTGCAAGTGCCCCCTCGCCCCAGAGGCTTGGCGAAATCAAGAGCTACCATCTACTAACATGAGTGCTTGGATGCTCCATTTTCCTCCAACATGATTCCTCGCATTAAGCCATCAAAATGAACAACAGTTTACTGGTGGGCCATCCTCCTGGTTCCCCGGTACAAAACAAAACTCAGCACTTTCCTTATCCATCCACCCAAATAGAGAGATTAAAATGCAGAAATGGAGACCTTGCTAACTGACATCAACTGGAGACATCCTGTTGTCGTGCTGCTTCCACCGTTTCCCCAAACATCACGGTGAGATACAACATCAGCGACGTGACAAGCATTAGAGAGCCAAAGTAGGCGAGCGGCACCAGCAGTCAAGGTGGCAGAGCACCTAATGGGTTGACACTCTGGCAATCTTTGTTTTACCTCCCACCGCTCACCAACGCATTCAATGCAGGGCCACACATCCAACACACAGAGTCCAGCTAAGATCATATGTGCAACGACTATCAGCGTCTCTACGGTGTTTTGATATGTGATCCAGACCCACAAATACTTCTGGGTATCCAAAATGGACGAATGGCCCGAGCTGGCTCGTCACGCCATAGAGGTGATGTCCTGCCAGCAGCCCACGTCATATCGAGAGCGGACCATGCAGCACAGCTGGAGGAGTCATTACAGACAAACCATCTGGCTTTCCAACAGATAATGAGGATCGTTTTGATCTTCATCAAGTTGAATCAGGAATGATCACTGATGATGTTGTGCCCCCATTGGCCGAGGTCACCGATTATTGCCGGTCTACTTCACATCTCTTCAAACGACAATGGTCCTCTTGAAAAATGTTTTTTCTAAAATCGTGATCATTCCTTACTCAATATTTTATTGTTATTTTCTCTTACAACGCCAACAGTTTCATTTGCTGGTTTTGCCTGTGAGGAGACGAGTATAAAGACAGCAAAGTTTCATGACAACGACTCCGTAGTTCCTTACGTCACTGATAACTTCTCTAGAAGTTTAATTCGCCATTTGTGTCAATGGTTTCTTGAGGTCATGTTGCTGTGAGATCTCAGCTAAAATTTATGGTCCGTTGGAACAGAAAATTGGCGTTTAAGTGTGCATTTTCTCCCTCACACACACAATAGTGCTGAGAAGTCATAATTTATAATTTTTTTTGTGGTCCATGTAAGCTGTAGAGATACAGTCAATAATCATGGTGTAGCCTTTGGAACACAAGAAATGTGGCTTTTAAGTGGCATTTCTCCCTCACAATTTTAACCAGTGGCTGAAAGTCATTCTTTACATTTCTTGGGTCATGCTTGCTTTGAAATGCAGCAATACTACAGGGTCCTATTATAAAAAAATGTTTATTCTACAACAGACATTTGTTCTTCACCAATTGTCCAAAGGGCTCAAGTCTCATGCTTTGAATTTACTTGGGGCATTTTGCTATTGAAACGCAGCTATACTACAGGTCCCTAATACAAAAAAAAATGTTGTCTTTCTAACAGGCACATTTCTGTTCTCACCATTGTCAAGAGTGGCTCAAGTGTGATGGTCCTGTCCAAAACAGAATATGTACGGACACTGTTATGGACACATATTGGCAAAATGACTTGTTTTTTAGCAATCTATAACATAGCAACATAATCCCTGTATTGAGCACAACCCATTTAAACAAATTAACACAAAAAGAGAAAGCAAAGACAGGTTGCGGGGGATTCACACATCCTATTTATAGAAATGTGTTTTCTAGACCTTAAAACTACTAAAAAAAAAACTTGCAATGTTACAAAATAGCTGGGTAAAAAAATTCCTCTTGAATTGTACAAAGGGAGGTACAGGAAAACTTGACCACCCATGTACAGGTTATTCAGATGACTTTTGAGTAGTGTGAGCCACGGAAGGGGAACGAAGTATCAGAGACAATTCTCCTCCACACTTTGCAGTAACAATAAGAACACAAATGCCGAAGAAAAAAGGTTCGACCTGGGTGGAACAGGAACGTTAACCCACCAGTAATTTCTCAAGTGAAGCTCAATTGGTCCCGCAACTTTCATACGTGAGGGCCAGCGCGCTACCCCATGACAGTGACAGTATATGCTCCATCTGAAACAAAATGGTGGATAGTAAAGACTCCTTTTTCCGGCAGCTTTTTAAATGACTGTGGGGGTCCACTGCAAGTTGGGGCTCATGCTGTGGCCCTGGACATATAGTCAATGTCCAATGTGAAACTAAAATGGTGGCGAAAGACTCCTTTTCTTCCATGCACTTTTGAATCCTGTGGGTCTGGACAGGTTTAATGTCGATTCTGTGCAGGTACAGGAACAGGATATAGTCAATGTCCGATTCAACTAAAATGGTGGATGAAAGAATCCTTTTTCCTTCATTTTCCTGGCACTTTTTAATCTGGTGTCATTGCAGGTTGGGGGCTCCATCGCGGTGGCCCAGACATGTATAGTCAATGTCCAGTTCAACAACTAAAATTGCGGTTGAAGACCACCTGTTTGTCCGGCACTTTTTAATCTGGGGTCATGCAGTTTGGGGCTCAGACAGGGATATTCAATGTCCAGTTTCAAGTAAGATGATGGGTTCAAATCATACTGCCTCTGTACTTTTAATTTGTAGGTGATGCATGTTTTAAGGGTCATGCTGTTTACAAGACTGGGATAGTTGAATGTTGTCGTGATTTTTTTTCTGTGGCTTTATATAAACCTAAAGCTTGTATTTGCCTAAGATTGTAGCATGTATCCATTTGCGAACACTGTTGTCTGGATGTTAATTACGCAGCTTCTAGTAAATATTTCCATCCCATTTGGTGTAAGAATGAAGGTGTTGTGTTTGCTCGTCCCATAAGACTTAATGTCATCCGCTCATAGTCGTGGAACTGCTCACTACCGACATCATTCGTATGATGGTCTACCAATCGATCCCAGTGTCGATGGCCAACGCAATCGCTCAACACTAGCAACGGACCCATTTGTAGCAATGCCAGGTGACCAGTAGATCAGAATGGGGACCAGCACACCTCATAAAAGCATTCTCACCTCACTGTTGATCGCCATTCAGGTTCCTTACTTCATAAGGCATAAAAAAAAAAAAACTTACGTAGATTGGTGTATCGCAAAAGCACATGAGGCAGCCGCGCCCCTATTTCTGAAAAAAACTAAACATCTGCAAAAACTCTGATCAGCACATCCAACACAATTGTAATAAAATTATTAGGTTGCACGGATGACATTGCCGCGCAAACAATGCAAGCACAAAAACATAGCAGCAGGCACACTACTCGCGCGCTCACACAGACAGTCAAACAGTGAATATATACATTATTTTTTGGTACATTTCTGGCTACATTTAGAATATATAAAACGTTGGGGAATGAGTTCTCACAGTTTCGATCAAAAATGTGCGCCTCAGAATCTCAGATTTTCATGTATTCTAAATATAGCAGAAATGCACTTTACAACTCATTTATGTTTTTTATTTGATTATATGCCTCTTAGTGTTTGTAGTGTGCTGCTGATCCATTTTTGTCGTGTTGCTGTGTTATATAACAAGCTTATTTACAACACGGTAATTTAGACGTACTTTTAAAAGTAGGGGGGCTTGCTGCGTCTAACATTTTACATAGAATAACGTCTCTTTCTCATAAATTTCTTCTGTCCAGGCAAGTGGGACCCCTTAAGAAAGTGTTGTTATACATCTAAACGCTGGGAGAACATTGATGTATATGGTACACTGTAGAACCAATGGCAGAGGAGAGCAAGAGGTCTGAGAAGTATATACATGAGGGTTTATATTGTGAATGTGAGATTTATGTGCCACATTAGCGCTTGGAAAAGGTGGGGGACTCTTTTTGAGGGGCTTGTGGTCTAGTAGTGTTACATCTGAGCTGATAGCAATTGTATTCATGCTAGATTTATAGTTGTATTCCTACTGTGGGATCTACTCATTATATTAAATGATTTGCCTCACAGTGGTTGAGTTTGGTATATGCTCACTGCATTTTCCCCTACTATTATGTTTAAATTATAGCTCCAAAACCAATTACTTTTGTCATGCTCTTACAATACCTGTACCATAAGCTATCAATGATGCTCTCAGTTGTGCCATAATAACTATATCATAAGCTGTCCATGGCAATATGATCACTGAACTATGATACTGGTTCCAGTCTGTAACTATAAGCTTGCTGTAATAAATGTAATGTGCAATGTCCATGGTATCATAATAAACTGAACTTCGAGCTACAGAACCATTGTAGCTATGATAATTGAATTGTGAGCTGTCCCTTGTGTTGTAATAAGTGAACTATGACAATGCTTCCTGCCTTTAATCATGAACCATCTATAGTGTAACAACTAAACTGTGAGTTTGCAATGATTCTATTGATTGTGCTGTGATATTTGTATTATTGCAATAATCGAGCTATGAATAGTCCATGTCACTGTAATAAATGATCCGTGTCCTATATATGATGCTGTACTACCTGCTTCATAAACCATGTATGGAGATGAAATAAATATACTAGGAAATACCCTGTAAATTGTCGAATCTTATAATATGGTGCTCCAAATGCCCTGCTGCCCATCACCCAGTATAACTAGTAATTTATACATATGAACCTTGGATCATTCTGAGTTTGAGAGTCCAGTGGGTGGTCTTACTTGACCACAGATACAGCATGTATATTACACCTGCTCAGCTTCTGATGCTTTAAGCACTACCCACCACGTGGTCATAATAATATGACTCTTCATTATTTCTTTCCCCGCCTTCCAAGACCCATCACTTTTTTTCCATCTGCATAGGCTTATGAGGGCTTTTATTTTGTGGGGAACAAGATTTACTTTTTAATAGTGTTCTTGACTGTAACACAGAATATACTGGAAAACAAAAAAAAAATTCGAAGTGGGATGAAATGTAAAAAAACATGCTTATCTGTGTTCTGTACATATCTGTATATCTATATTCCGCAGGTTGATATAGTTTCAGCAATAACAAATATGTAGAGGCAGGAAGTAATAGAAGCCTAAAGATTTTAGCTATGGATGCTTTCAATGTGCTTCCAGCTGCCATGTTAATGGATCACCACCCTGCGATCTTGCTGAGGGTGCTGTTTGGAGTGAGGAACGGTGCGTGGCACCATTATTTATTCATTTAGATACCACGGCCACAATCGCCACAGCATCTAAAGGGTTAAACAGATGGGATTGGAGATGGCTTCATTCCCTGCTGTTAGTGGCAGGAGTCAGCTGCAATCAGTAGCTGACACCAGTTTTCTATGTAGTGGACTTACTATGTAAGGAACTTACCAGCACCATGATGTACATATGTTGGTGAAAATATAAACTGTCCAGCACTTGGTGATAGATTGGTGCTAGTGGAAAGGAGTATTGCAACTCAAGACAAAATATCAAAATAATTCCACAGCACACTTAGGGATTTTTTGCTATTAAGTGCAATATTTATAGTCAATACAATCAATTACAGTGAATCCATTCCATACAAGTTACAACAAGAAGGATTTGAAGTCTTGGACAATGTGATCTTCTGCATAGACGTTTCAGTTGACATAGCAACCTTTTCAATAGATCACTGTGAAGAAAATAAACAGCTGAAGTATGGAAACCAGAGAATAATAGTCTTGAAAAAATAAAAACAAGGTGATATACAGTATGAGGAGAAACTTTAGGGTAAAGGCAAAAAAGTGAAAGACAGGGTAAAAAAAGAAGAGGGTAATGAGGGAAAAGAAAAAAAGAAGATGAAAGAAGGAGAAGATATAAGGTAGAATAGAAAAGGTGTGGGCAGGAAATGAGCATAAGGTTAAGGTAGTAGTAGTCATGAGACTTTAGTCATGGGACTAAAATAAAGGAGAGAGAGAAAAAGAGGAAAAAAAAGGGAGGGAAACAAAGAAGGCAGGAGATATAGGGTGTGAAAGTAGGGGATCTAAAAGACAATGGGATGCATATAGGAGATAAAGAATGTACAAAGGATGGGTTAAATTATGGTATATGCAGGTAAAGGTAGGGAGTAAATTCTTGTCATGGTGTATCAAGACAAAATTCCAAATATGGAAGTTGGTAGTAGTCAGAAGGCCAAAAAATGCTGTAATTATAGTGGAGAAAAAGAAGTGGAACAGTATATCATGGTGACACAGAAATAATAAAGGTGGGGAGAAGGAGGAAAGGAAGAAAATGGCGCTTAACACCAGAAGACCGCTTAATGGGGAGCCTATGGAAGAAGGTCAGTATGGGCAAATGAGTAACAAGAAAAGAATAACCAGGAAAAACATGTGATTCAAGGCAACACAAAAGAACGTACCTAGGATAGAGGTAATGCTGCGTGCAGCTAGAGAGGAAGTTTGGAGTTGGCATTCTAGAGGGATGGTGTGAAGTGCGGCATCTTAAGAGGAGAGGTGCACAGGCACATAGATCATAGACCGGAAGATAGTCTAGTGTCTAGAGTCTAGAGAGCAGGTGTTCGTCGGGCTTACCGGGGCCTGCGCCACAACCTAGACAGAAGTACGCGAAAGTACTGGGATGCACATAGAGTACAGGAAAGGAGACAAAGTCTAGTGCCAGGGCCCCCAAAAGGGGTCTTAGGGGCACCGTTCTAATATAATTAAAGGGAATACAAGACTGATAATGCCGCAAAAACGTTAAATAAGAACAATAAAGGCCACAAATAAGCAATCCAAAACAATACAGAAATTTTGGGGGACTTTGGAATAAGTAGAGACCAATAGAATAAGTCAGAAATAGAGGAATAACTGAGAAAGAAAAAGATGAGAAAGAGTAAAAGAGTGTAAAGGAGAGAGCAAGGGGGAGGGCGAGGGAAAGAAGAAGAGAGTAAAATAGAAACAGAGAACAAGAGAAAATACAAGGAGTATTACATTATAAAATATATACATTGTCTCTTCCATATGAGGGTTAACACAAATGCAGCGTAAAAAACATAGAAATACATAGAAATCTCACCCACGGTCCACCCACCACTTGATGTGTCCCCTTAACGAGTCTGTAATAGATAAAATCAGGGCAAAATGAGTCCATTTTTCCCAAAAAAAGAAAACTATTGTTACATATACTATATAGAGAAAGTAATCAATATATTTGGAACATAGTGGAAAAACGGGAAAAAGTTGTTATGATCAATAAAAAAAAGACACCGCAGAAGCAGCGGGGAGGAAGCGGGGAGGAGGACAGCCTGCCTCCACGTGGAGTGGAGACAGGTGAGTAATGGAATTGGCTGGAGCACGGAAAGACCCCTGGACCACAGTGAGAGTCAGTATGACAGGCAAAAAGCAGGCGTAGTCGCAACCCCAAGACCGTGGCTACAGTTGGTAAGGGATTAAAAGATAATATCCTGCTTACTTTCACGGACCACTGGAGGAGCTTAAATGGGTTGTACCACCAAAGACATTACTCACCTATTCACATTATAGGTGAAAAATGTCTTATTGCTGGGGGTCCCAATGCTGAGAATTACGCTGATCACTAAAATGGGGGCCCTAGACCTCCTGTCCTTTCTTGCATGGAGTAGCAGAATACAGTACTCGGCTATCTCTGTCAGTCCCATAGACTTTGAATGGTGTAGCAGTGTGCATGTTTGGACATCAGCATCGAAGGATGGGGTCTCAGGGCCCATTTGTTTGTTGTGGGTCTTAGCAGTGAGGTCCTCAATGATCAAATATTTATCACCTACCCTGTGGATAAATGCCACTTAAAAGCCACATTTCTGTTCCAAAGGACCATAATTATAGCTGTATCTCACAGCAACATGACCGCAAAACCATTGACAATGCGAAAACTTCTTAAGATAAAGTGAGTAAATGGAATAACGGTGTTGCATAAAACCGTGCTGTCTTTTACAGTCTCCTCACAGCAAAACCAGCAAAATGACTGTTGGGAAAAGAGATATAAATTGCAAGTAAGAAATGATCATTTTAAAAAACATTTGTTCAAGAGGACCATTTCTGTTTGAAGAGGAAATGTGAAGTAGACCGGGCAACTAATCGTTGACCTCGGCAATTGGGGGCCACAACATCATCAGAGATATCCATGCCTTGATTCATCTGATGAAAGTCAAACGATCCACATTATCTGTGGAAAGCCGTATGCGTTTGTCTGTAATGACTCTCCCCCCACTGTGCTGAAGGTCCGCTCAAATATGACGCTGGCTGCTGGGCAGTGGACTACACCTCTATGGCTGGACGAGCCAGCTCGGGCCATTCGTCCATTTTGGATACCCAGAAGTCTATTGAGGTCCCGGAACACTATACAAAACATCCGTGTTTGAACGCAGATAGTCGTGCACACATGATCTTAAGAAGCCTGATCTTCTGTGGTGTTGGATGTGAGCCCCGCATTGCATGCGTTGGTGGAGGTGTAAAACAAAGATTGCCAGAGGGTCACCCATTTAGGCTTCACTGTCCGGCCACCTTGCCTGCTGCTGCCGCTAGGGCCCTACTTTGGCACTCTACTGCGTCACGTCGCTGATGTTGATCCACCGTGAACATTTGGGGAACGTGCAGCAGACGCAACAGATGTCTCCAGTTGGATCAATCAGCAAGGTCTCCATTTCCTGCATTTGACACTCTATTTCGTGGGTGGGAAGGAAAGTGCTGAGTTTTTTTTTTGTACCAGGGATCCGGAGGGGGGCCCCACCCATAACTTTTTTTTTTTTTTTGATGGCCTTAAGGGCGAAAAAAGGGGGGTTTGGGAAGGAAATGGAGAAACCAAGCACTCATGGAAAAAGATGGAGCCTTGTTTTCCAAGCCTCGGGGGTAAAGGGGCACGAGACCTGATCTTCCCCCCTCCTCCCTTCCCCCCCCGCCTAAAAATTCGCGCCAGCCCCCTCTACCCCGGGGCGGGACGTCGGAAAAAAACGGGGGTCAAAGGAATACCCCTCCCCCCTTCCCTTCCCTTTTCCCCGCTCCCATGGCCTTCAAAAAACACACCCCTGACTTCCCTTTAGATATGCCCCCTGAAGCTAAATGGCCCCCCCTTGCACTACCCTCCGGCCCCCCAAACCCCACTGCCTAAGGGAAAAACCGAGAAATTGGAAACTGTCGGGCCTTGGGGATTTTTTTTGGGAAGGGGAGAAAAGGCCCCGTGTCCGCATCTGTGCCCCCGCCCCTCCCTCCTTTCGCTGGGGGGACCTTTTGTTTCAGAGGGGCCCCAACGATCTTTCCCCAAAACCAAAAAATCCCAAAAATGCCTTTTCCGACAAGGGTATTGTTCCGGGCACTGACCTTTTTTGGGGGGTTTTTCAAAACTGGAAAGGGGGATGGGCAGAGCTTTCCTATCACTTGCCTCCACTCTGGGTGGCTAACCCCCCCAAAGGCCCCGCCCCCTTTGCTTGTCAGGGCCAAATGTTCACTTCTACTGCGAAATTTGGCATTGCGTTTCTGCCACAATCGCTGGAGCATGTAAGGGGGGAATTTCCACTTTTTAACCACGTCAAAAATAAAGACGGTTGACGGGGGCGGAGCTGACGCTGCAACGAAAGCCGGGCGGGACGAAGCGGGGGTGCGAACGGCGGAAGTGCGAATTTTTGGGACTTCGACCCCTTCCCCTCACCGGGCCCAGCCCAAACCCCGGGTTTAGCTCTTTAAAAATTTCTAATGAAAAGGGTTCTGACATGTCCCAGGAAAAGGGTGTGCTCCACCCCTACCGATCTTAAGGGGGCCAGCAATTTCGCCCTTATCGAAAACCACCTTGCCGGGCAAAAGGGTTTCCAGGGGCCCCCAGCCCCCCTCGGCCCTCGTTGCGGAACCGTCCCCCGCTCCTGAACCTGTGGGGGACGTCCCCAAAAACAGATTAATTTCAAAAAACCCGGCCGGGTTTCCTCGGGGCACGTGATGCCACCAGGACCTTGGGAAAAACCCTGCCCCAAAATCCCTGGGGTTTTGAAAAAGCATCGCCACCCTGAAGCCACTTTTCACCCCCCGAGCCCATCCCCCCACTCACCCCAGTGACTTCACAGAGATATCCCCCTTTGGGCCCCTGCTTACTAGCCATGTGTCGGTGGCCCAAAGGGATTTTTCCCGGCCCAAAATCCCGACAACGCGCTAGAAATTTTTAGATGACACGGGGTTTGTCAGGGCGGGGAAAGGTTTTTTTGGGGGCAAAAAAATGCCCCCTCGGCATTTTTGGAAAGGGGGGCAGGAAAGGGGCCATGACGGGGCAACCCACCCTTGGCCACCAGACGGAAAGGCAACTTTTAAAGGGCCAAAAGCCTGGAAAATCCACATTCAGGCTTTTGTTTTGGGGAGGGTTTTGGGGTTTAAAGGGGGGGTTTTTTCTTCTGCCCCCCCAAACCTGGAAGAAAAAAGGGCTGGTTTGCAGACGGGCCATTTGAAACGGCGGGGCCAGGTCAATTAACTGGCGGAAGGAAAGGGGGTAGGATGGGTCCCCCCTGGGGTCGGGGGGTACTTGGGTGGGTTTGGAGGTGAAGCGGGGCTAAATCCCTGATCAAACCTAAAGAGACAGGGGCACTGAGGAACACTTGGTGGCGGGGGAGCGGAGACAGAGGGTTTTACAGTGGGTTGGGGCCCCGGGCGTGGGGTCGGGCCCTTTTTTTTGGCCAATTTTCCTCCTTTTAAAACCATGCTTTTCGCCTTTGTGACTAGACATGTTGGTGTGGGTTAACCACCTAAGGTTCTTGCCTCTACTTATCGTTTACGGAAAAGGGGCGGCATATGAAAACGCGGGGTGAATCAGAGGCTTGGTCAAAAAAGGGGCCCGGGCTTGAGGGTCCGGGACCTTTTTGACGGCGAAAACGAGGAGGCGGGGTTTGGGCCCCTGACCGGGGCTGGCGGAATCTTTATCACGGACTTCTGCGCCCGGCCCTCCCCCTTTTTTTTGAGGCGAACCCGTACGGGACACTACCCCATCCCCCTCGCCCCAGTATGAAGCGCTCGCAAGCAAATTCTGCTAAAAAACCCCACGGGGGTTTTTCCGCAATGTCCCATCATATCATCAACAGGGGTTACTTCGCCCTTCCTGACATTCGGCATCCAACCCTTGGGGGCTACAACAAGAGGGACTGCAAGGCGTTGCCGCCCGGGCCCGGGATTTTTTCCGATTGACCGGCCTTTTCCCTTTTCCTCCTCTGATGGCATCATAACTGGGGGTCAGAGCAGAGAAAAAACATCCTCTTTTGGGCCCCTTGATTTTTTAACCTGCCTTCGAAACCCCCAACCGCATTTTGTCATCAAAAAGGGGTTCAG
The DNA here is from genome assembly GCA_025379985.1 of Phyllomedusa bahiana. Lineage (NCBI taxonomy): Eukaryota > Metazoa > Chordata > Amphibia > Anura > Hylidae > Phyllomedusa > Phyllomedusa bahiana. The sequence continues at coordinate 14,629 of JAODAL010024644.1, read as the reverse complement.
AAAATTGGGTTACCCCCAGTGGTGGGTACAAAATTTTACAAATTTTGGGTCTTCATGTTTGGGACGGGTGCTGGTGGGTGCTGAGACCAAAATTTTTTTGGCCCCTTACCGGGGGGGACGAGGAGGAAGACCGCTGGAAGCAGGTTGCATTAACCCCCTGGGAAGGGCAATTGGCACGCTGTTCGTTTTCTGAATTTACAGGGCCCCCCCACCCCGATGACGGCCTGACGTCCTGCAACTGATGACCCTGGCATGCTGGTTTTTCGCCAAACACGGAAGGAGCACCTTTTCTTGAAACCTCTTTCCCCCCAGTCCTACCCCCCTCTTTTCTCGCTTTTCCAAACCCGAAAATTTTGCTCCAAGGGTTTAGAAATTTACAAATTTTAGAAGGTTTGGGACAGGTTTTTTTAAAGCTCTTATTTAAAAACCAAATCCCAGCTATTTTCAAATCCCCCCCAAAAAAAACAAAAAATTCTGGATTCAAATATAACCGCCAAAAATAATCATCCAAATCAACAAAACTGCCGCGCCAAAAGGGGAAAAAAAAACGGAACTGAAATGTATTCGGGAAAAAAAAAGGGAATTTTTTGGGACCATCAAATTCACCCGTGGTGACAAAAAATTGCAGTATTTCCCCATTTTTAAATGCAAGGGGCCTCAATGAAACAAAGCTTTGTGCAAACCCAAAGGGGGAAAAAAACACGTAAACCCCGTAAAGTAAATTTGGGGAATTTTTAAAAGGTTTTTTTTTGGGCCCCATCAATTCCCCCCTGTGGTTAAAATACACAAAATTTCTGGGGTTCAAATTTAACGCAAATTTGGGTCTATTTAACCCAAAACTGGGGCTGGGGAAAATGCAAAAAACCCCGTAACTGAAAATTAAACGGATAATAAAAGGTATTTTTTGGCACCTAACAATTTCCCCCGTGGTGACCCAAAAAAAATTCCTTAATTTAAATTTTTTAAATTTCAAAGTAATCATCAACAAAAGCTTGGGCCGGGGCGCCAAAGTGAAAAACCTATCTGGGAAAAGTAATTTGGAAATAAAAACTTTTTTTGGGGACCATCAAACCCCCTGTGGTGACAAAAAAATTGCAGTATCCCATTTTTAAATGCAAGGCCTCAAAAGAACAAAGCTGTATCATCAAATTTAAAAAAAACGTACTTAAAGTTTTCCGGGTAAAAAAAGGGGATTTTTTGGCACCTATCAATTCCCCCTGTGGTAACTACACAAATTTCTGGGTTCAAAATTTTTTCTGCAAGGGGGTTCTTTTAATCAACAAATCGGACTGGGCAAAAGTGCAAAAAACACGTTTTCTTTTAATTTTAATTTGGGGAAAAAAAAAGGTATTTTTTTTGGGACCCATCCCAATTTTCCCCCGTTTGGGAAAATACACAATTGTCTGGATTCCCAAAATTTTAAATGCAAGGGGGCTCTATCCCAAAAAACTGGACTGGGCAAAAAGTGCAAAAACACGATCTTAATGTATTTTGGATAATAAAAGGGATTTTTTACAAACCCATCAATTCAAACCCGTGGGGGACTAAAAAAATTTCAGTATTCAATTTAATTTCAAGGGGCTTTAATGAACAAACTGGGAGGCAACCAAAAAGTCAAAAAAAACGTATATGTAATGTATTCCGGAAAAATAAAAGGGGATTTTTGGCACCATTTAATTTTAAACCTGGGTAATCCAAAAATTGCCCGGATTCAAATTTAACGAAAGGTGGCTCTTCAAAAAATCTGGACTGGGCAAAAGTGCAAAAAACACTATCTGTAATGTATTTGGAAAAAAAAAGGTAATTTTGGGACCATCAATTTTACCTGTGGTTTCTACAAAAATTGCCCTATTCACATTTAAGTGCAAGGTGCCTCAAGAAAAACTGTAGTGCACCAAAGTAAAAAAAAACCCGATCTTTAAATTTATTCGGTAAAAAAGGGTTTTTTGGGCACCTATAATTCCCCGTGGTAACTACACAATTGTTTTGGGTTTTTAAAATTTTAAAATGCAAGGTGCTCTATCCAAATCTGGACGGGGCAAAAGTGCAAAAAAACGTACTGAAATTATTCGGAAATAAAAGGATTTTTTGGCACCATAAATTCACCGGGGGTAACTACACAATTGGGGGAAAAAATTTAACGCAAGGTGGCTCACAACAAATCTGGACTGGGCAAAATGCAAAAAACCGACTTTTTTTTAAAAATTTTATAAAAAAAAAGTTTTTTTGGCACCTATCAATTCACCTGTTTTTGAAACAAAATTTGCTGTATTAAAATTTAACTGAAAAGTAGATCTATAAAACAAAGCTGGCCGCGCCAAAGGAAAAAACACAATTTAAATGTAGGGTTAATAAAAGTATTTTTTGGCACCTATCAATTCACCCTTTTGGTGATAAAAAATTGCATTACACTTTTAAGGGCGGGGTGCCTCAATGAACAAAGCTTTTGTGGCCAAAGTCAAAAAACACATATCTGAAATTTTTGGGTTTTTAAAAGGTATTTTTGGGCACCTTCAAACCTGTGCTGACTTGCTGGATTCAAATTTTAAAAGGAGTTGTCTCATTACAGCTTTCAGCCTGTCGGGTGTCCCGGGTAAGTTGAACGGGGGCGTGCTTCTTGGTCTGTCTGTTCTGCTCCCTCTCCCCCCCCTCCCATCAGCACACAGGCAGCTACGTAACTTCTATACAGGGGGGGGGGAGGGGGTTTGCTCTCAGAGTTCACCCTGTGTGTGTCTGCCTAGGTCTGTTGCAGGAGAGGGTTGATCTATGAGTGTGAAGTGGTTGTGCTAATAGAGAAAGAGAGGATGAAAAGTGTTCCTATATCCCTGCTTACTTACAAGTCTCCACATCTCCACAACAACAAGGGCATTTTTACTATACTCAGGATTTTGTCCCTAATACGGAGAACATAAAGTATTCACATGCCCCCCTGATCTGTATAGTCACAGTTCCAAAGACATATCATGATTATAGTAACAGACAGGGTCACTGCTGTCACATCTATCTGTGTAGAGAGCAGGAGGAAGCAGGCACACACAGGGTTAATCCAGGACACCAGACGCCAGAGTCCTCCCCCCCCTCCTTCCACTACAGAAGCATTCTGTGCAGAGGGGCTCTCTGCTCCGACCTGTCTCAAAGGTGATGATCATTCAGACCTGACACCCAGTAAGATAAGGATCAACAGGTCGGCTGCTATAGAGATTTGAGAAGCTGATGTAGTAAAAACTAACAGGGCTAGCTCAAAATCAGTAGGACATTTGTAATGAACATATATTGCAAAGCTGCTTGTTTTTTAAAGATCTTTAAATTAAAACCCAATCATTGTAGCGAGACCCAACCCCTTTAAGTACAAGGTGGATATATCAACAAAGGTGGAATGGGCAAAATTGAAAAATGAACACCTATCTGAAATGTATACTGATAATTAAAAGTGGAGTTTTGCACCTAACAAAAGAGACCTGCAGTTACTAGAAAAGATGTGTATCCTATAAGTTCAGGCTGCCCAATATCCAGGAAATATTACAAATAGAAAACTGGTCATAATAAAAACTATTGCAATATCTACACTAAGTCTTTGGTGAAAATTTATCCAGTATTCTTTATAGAGCTTGTCTATTCGTATAATACAAGATATTTTTTGCACCTTTCAATTCACCTGTGGTGACTATAAAATTGCTGGATTCAAATTTAAGTGCAAGGTGGATATATCAACAAAAGTGGAATTTGGCAAAATTGAAAAAATGAACACCTATCTGAAATGTAAAACTGATAATAAAAATGGAGTTTTGCACCTAACAAAGAGACCTGCGTTACTAGAAAAGATGTGTACCTATAAGTTCAGGCTGCCCAATATCCAGGAAATATTTCAATAGAAAACTGTTAATAATAAAGCTATTGCAATGTCTACACTAAGTCTTGGTGAACTTTATCCAGTATTCTTTATAGAGCTTGTCTGTGTTTGCCCGCGGGGGCCCCCCCCTCCGCTCCCCCCCATGACTTTACAGCAGTTGATGCTCCGAACGATATAAAATCTTCCAATCTCTAATCTAACTAAATTGTAAGGATCACAGCTAATAGTAGAGGTTTCTCTGTGAAGAAATATAATAATTTCGCTGAGCTGTTTGGACACAAGCAGAGCGCACGTCCTTCTGCTCTGAGACGCTGAGAGACACTGAGGCTGAACAGGAAACGCTGTTCTATGTAAAACGAGGTCATGTGATTTTTCCAGCCAATCGCAACCATACACATCCCAGTCATGACGTCGCACACACATCTCACCCTGCTCTATTCTGTAATCTGATTTGCTGGCCGCCAAAATTACAGGAAGCACCGAAAAAGGCGCGATCTTAATAGATGATGCACAGATTTTAACCTAAATTATCGCATGATCTAAAAAATCCGATCACCATAAAAACTGTGCCGATTTCAACTTTGTCGATAATAATCGCTCAACACTACTTTCAAACATCAGGTGCATTATACACTTAAAATGAGACTTGACTGTTCACTTCGACACGCCTTCCTTCATACATGTCACCCTAAATCTTTGGATAACATTATATACTGTAGATGGTGAAATATTCAAAGTTTTGTTAAGGGGCTGTTAATGGGCTATTTACACAGTGTTATTTGCTTATGTTTCAGTTATCCAATGGGTTATTGTGAAGAAAGGTACCCCAGTGGATACCGTGATATAGCTGCTATTGCCCCAGAGAGATTATTAGGACAAACACGGTCCTATGTGATGGCTTTGAACCCTGTTCAAACTCTAAGATGTGTTGCTGCCATCAATTTCTAAATTAGTTATTTTTTGTTAAATTAAATGGAAACATTTCTCATTTTCAACTTCTCATCTGTGTTCTGTTGTGAATAAAATATGACAATATGAAATTTCCAAATTGCAATCCTGTTTTTTTTTTCTATTTTACACAGCATCCCAACTTTTGTTTGGAATTGAGGTTGTAATAACTGAGGTATGAACAATCCATAGTGTTGTAATAACTGAGCTAAGGGCTGTCCATGGCGCTGTAATAACTGAGCTATGAATTGTCTAAAGTTCTGTAATAACTAAGTTATAAAGTGTCCATGAAGATATAATAACTGAACTATATAAGCTATCTATATATACCAATGATGCTGTAATAACTGAGCTGTAAATTGTACATGGTTTTGTAATAATTGACCTGTGAACAGTCTATGGAGCTGTAATAACAGAGCCAGGTGCTGTCCATGGTGCTGTAATAACTGAGCCAGGTGCTGTCCATGGTGCTGTAATAACTAAGCCAGGTGCTGTCCATGGTGCTGTAATAACTGAGCTAGGTGCTGGCGATGGTGTTGAAGGATTTCTTTCCATGTTAACACATCAACTCACATTAAGTCTATATGCTTATGACTGCCACAGTCATGTTATTTTACTGCCCTCACTGATTCTTATATTTGATAGCCTCCATACATCATATGTCTATCTGTATTGTTACATAAAGGTTGCGGTTTTGCCTTTCTCTAATAAACTTGCTGGCAGATTCCTGCAGTAGAAGCCATTCTCTATCATTAGATAGCATGATACACTACAACATGACAGAGTTAAGCTACTGCAGGAACTTGCACCTTTCAGCCCCAGTAAATCACTTAATGCTGGGAATTAAATCTTCTCCATATGATTCTTACAGTCAAGCAGCTGTTGTGCCGTGATAACTATGTCACTCTATCATTCTGCAGACTCTTTTTTCTTCCAGCCTTATAAATAATTTTCTATGAACTTGCAGAAGGATAAAACATGTTTTATGTGGGAAGGGTTAAATTCTGAGGCAGCGCAATTCATAAATATTCACAGTCATGCGGGGGAACGTTCTGCTGTATTTTGTGCATACCTTGTGAAAGTTGAAAAAAAGATTTGAAAACTTAGACCAATTTGTTTGCACAGGAACAGAACAGCCAGGGGAGTACATTGTGTCATTTACATTGCATCCCCCAACAGTATCTAAAATTTCTGATCTCTATGGCTTCCATGTAGCACTTAACAGAGAAACCCCAACCTATTATTCCCCAGTTTCTCTTTTGCATTAGTAATGTTAAAGAGATTTTTCATTATAATAAATGATGGTATATTATTATAATATGAATGGAAGGGTGTCTGCTGCAAGTGAGTCCTAGATAATTAAGTTCTGTGTCTGAGATATGTAATCAGGACTACAAAACGTAATAAGGCTGTGCACATCTAAAATATACTTTGAAAAACGCAAGCATAGGTGCACACTGAAAGGCAATAGCATACATCTAATACAAATAACAGTGGCACACTAAAAACTAAATGAGACATAAAGGTATATAGGAATATTGGAAATGCATTACTGCTAAGGAAAATATGAAAACCTGGGACTCTTAGTTTACAGTTTTTGATCAAAGATTGTATTAAGCTCACCTCCCAAAACGTTTTGGGAGGTGAGCTTAATACAATCTTTGATCAAAAACTGTAAACTAAGAGTCCCAGGTTTTCATATTTTCCTTAGCAGTAATGCATTTCCAATATTCCTATATACCTTTATGTCTCATTTAGTTTTTAGTGTGCCACTGTTATTTGTATTAGATGTATGTAATCAGGACTGACATTAAGTAATTTTAGGGCCCCATACAGCTAAAGCATGTGGACCTGCTCATTACTAGATCCTATCTTGCACCACATCAGTGGGCCCCTTTTATGAAACATTTTGGTCAGGGCCCTTGACAGGAGTACTACCGATACTGTGCTGATGGCACCCCTGTATGTAATAGATTAAGCTGTTATCAGTAGAGGAACCATGCTACACAGTATTTGGCTATTGGTACAAACCTGGAAAATATAAAAGTATTCTAAGGAATTGCTAAAAAAGCAATGTCCTGGTTCAATATGTTCTGTACTCCTATGTAAAATCTGTAACAGTCCCTCCCGGAGGACTTCTTTTAGCCATTTACAATACTGGTATCTTATGTGGCAGCGGAGTCTCAGTCAGGGTCTGGGTGGGACTGCTACCTCTGCACACCATACGCCTATGCTCTGAATTCAGCATTGGGTAAATGGTGTTTTGTAAATTTGCATGCAGTTGACATTTTATATACAAAATAATTATTATAAGCGATGCAGCCGACATTATTATGGAAGCGGCGTCATAGCTGCGGAAGGAGGGAGGTTCTGCTACTGAGCCCCATATAAAGCTTTAAATAATTATTTTCTGTGTTTTCTTCTTCCAGATGGCTGCCATAATTAGTCTGTTTTTTCCTACAGATGCAGAACGTGTCTTCAGGACATTAGCCAACTTTGAAATTATAATGTAAATATGTGCAAACGTGTCAGATCCTCTTTGAGGCAGAATAGAACGTTGTCACCTGTCTGTCAGAAGAGCAGTACGGGGCACCAACCTGAAGATGCTGTCCACATCAGGCACAATTACGTTTCTTCCTCATTCTAGGGCCCCTGGTGCACTCAGCTTAAAACTATCATTTTCCAGATCCCTGGGCTGCTGAGCCAGTGTATCTAAACCCAATCTGTATGATATTGTATGCTAAACTGCTTAATCCAAGCCTCTCATGTATGATAGTAAACTTTTGCTAATGAAGCATTACTTGAAAGGTTAAAAGCGTTTTTATTTCAATCTTGTGCAAAAGGGATAAAAATAGCGTAATACAGGAAATTTGTAAAGGCTGACACGTTTCTGGCTAGATACTAAGTCCTTGTTCACAGCATGAACAAGGGCTTATTTATTAGCCGAAACACGTCAGCCTTAACCATTGCCTGTCTTACGCTATTTTTATCCTTATGCACTAAGATTGAAAAAAAAAAGAAACGGCTTTTATACCTTTCAATTAAGTGCTTCTTTAAGTTTACTACTCTATGTGTCCTGCGACTGGGGACTGCACCTGCTTTAGAACTGGGTTTGGCCGTGTGAGGTTTACCAGATGATTGAAGACTGCAATCAAGGTGAGCTCTAAATCCTTCACTATTGAAATGTTGTCTCATGTATGATACTGCGTCTACATTTTTCATGTCTGATACTGTCTACAGCATGTAAGCTTATCATATGTGTTATGGAAGCTCCACGGGCCCCCAGACTTCTCCTTCCGTGATGTCCAAATTAATAATTAATTATATTATAGGCATATGCATATGAGAGAAATCAAACTGACACAAGAAATGTCAATAACAAAATCTCCAAACTTTATTCAAAACACACGGGTTATATGCCCAAAATTTCAGGGCGTATTTATGTTAATAAAATCATACATCAGACATTACTATGCACCGATTACATCCATTTATTGGTTAGTTCACATAATTAATTCCTCCTTTTTAACACCCCTATTACACCCCTATTCTGATTAAATCTTCCCTAATAACCTTTTACCCAGTGATTTTGCTCAAATCAAAAGTTAATTCTGCAGATGTTCTTAAGCAAAAGCTTGTATTAGTTTAACTTCCCTTCTTGTGGTGTTCTAGGCCTTGCAAAGCTGTCTGCTAATGTCTGGGCATAATATCAAAAGAAACTCCAAATGAGGAAGTCTCACAAACTGGGGAAATTCCAGTACCTTTTAGAAAAAGCATATCATCAGAAGATTTTCTGTGATATGTGAATATAGAGAGAATATACATATGAAATATGGAATCTGGAATCCATTTTGTCCTCCTCAGAGATGTAAAGCTAGAACAAGTATGGCAGTTATATGAAAGTACCTGATTTCCATAACATATGTAATCTAGATTGCATGATAGCATAATCTCTCTTAAAGTCATGGACCTTAAATGGTTTTCTTAGCACAATAATCAGCTTTTAACAGGGGACGATAAATGAAGGCTATTAACAAATACATTGCTGTTTTGATTTTGCTTTGTTTAGGAGATAAAGGAGAGTCACTCTCTAAAGAGTTTTATCTCTAGCACAGAAGCTTGTTTATTTAAGTTAATGAGAAGTTCTAACCCTTAGAGCAGTGTTTCTCAACTCCAGTCCTCAAGACCCACTAACAGGTCAAGTTTTCTGGATTCCCTTAGCATTGTACAGGTGATATAATTATTGACAGTGCATCTGTGGGAGATCCTGAAAACCTGACCTGTTAGTGGGTCCTGAGGACTGGAGTTGAGAAACACTGCCTTAGAGCTTTGTAGACTTGTGTACTACATTATAAATCTTCAGCACTCTTGTTACTGTAAAAGGATCAGCAAGGTTTAGCAGAGCTCATATACCAATCACTACTACAGAACCACCCACAATCTGACCAGGAAGTGTGAGCCTGAAGCTGCCTGTGACTCTGTGAAAACCAGCTTTTGGGTGAGACCCCTTTTTAAAAAGTGGGAAAAATTTCCTTAATCTCGGTTGGGTTATTAGATTTAGGGGCCCTTTTTCATTGTCTTTAAAAAATAAAAAAAATTATTATCCCCAGGGGGGGGTGGGAAGCTGAGCCTCCAATCATGCAAACAACCAATTAAGGGATCAGTGAGAAGGTCATGACAGTTTGACTCTGACAGAAAACTTCAAGGTCTAAAGCGCAGACCTGTCCATCTCCTGCTTTATTTCCTGACACAAGTGTGTAATGCGAAAGGTATTTTCACACAAGGAGACGTAACCTTTTCCTCAGCTGGAATGATGATAGAAGTGATGGGTCTGATGAAATGTCACTTCTGTCAAAGGCGAGGTAAATAGTCTGCAGCCTTCGACTACAAGTCCCAGCTCATTAAAACTATAGCAGTTGTAGTCTATATATTAGTGTTTTGCAGGTATTTGTCAATAAAATCTTGTCTGACCAAAAATTTATTTTTTTTCTATCCTAAGGTGAAAATCACTTGGGTTTTTCATACTGCCCCATAAAAAAAAATCTGCATGATAATAACTCGGGCACAGTTGTGAAAACGGGGACTTTACTGTCTGGTTTTGTTTTGGGGGAGAAAAAATCTCTATAGATTAAACAGATTGTCAAAGGGACTTAAAATTGTTTAGAACCATGTTAAATTTACCAAACTTCATAGTGGTTTGGATAATGCAGTTTTTAAAAAGGGGTTTGTCCCACCAATTAACCTTTAAAAAGTTTTTGACGATTATTATGGAAAAGGGGTTGAAATCGGACATTTTTTTATGGTGATCGGATTTTTTAGATCTGCGATAATTTAGGTTAAAAGGGGGTGCAATCTTTTTTTTTTTTTAAAGATCGCGCCATTTTTCGGCGCTTTCCTGTTTTTCCCAGAAAACCCTTCAGTGGCTTTTAGCGCTCATGCTGGGATGTGGTTGGGTTGGTTCTAAAAACAGCCCTCACGAAATTATGGTAAATTTTTCTTAAAAAGAGGTCCTTTTTTAGGTGAAAACCCTTTTTTCAAATTTTAGTTTGGGTTTATTTTTGGAAATTTTTATTATTTGTTAAAATTTTGGACAAAATTTTAACCGCTTTTTTAAATCACCCGGGGAAAGGGGGGAAAAGGGCCCCAAAAGCAAAAGAAAAGACAAGGCCCATAAAGAATTTTTGGATTTTAAAATTCCCAAAAACTTAGTGTAGGGAAATTCATTTCAATAGTTTTTTTAAATTAAAAGTTTTTTTATTGAAATTTTTTCCTGGAATTGGGGGAGCCTGAAATTTTTAGGATTTCACATTTTTCCCCAGTAATGCAGGGTTTTTTGTTTTGGTGCAAAAAATCCCTTTTTTTCAGTATTTCATTTCGATTGGTGTTCATTTTTTAATTTTGGGCCCCCTTTAACCCCTTTTTTGATAATTTTCCCCCTTGCACTTAAATTTGAAACCAGCAATTTTTTTGTCCCACAGGTGAAAATTTAAAGGTGCCCAAAAAAATCTTGTTTTTATTTCGAATTGACAACTCTATAAAAAAAATTTTGGGATAAAATTTACCCAAAGGGCTTAGTGGGAGGGGCATTGCAATGCAATGCCTTTTTTATTAAAAGTTTTCTATTGAAATTTTCCCCCGGGTATTGGGGGAGCCTGAAATTATAGGAACAAAAACTTTTCTAAAAACTGCAGGGTTTTTTGTTAGGTGCAAAAAATCCACTTTTATTATCGTATAATTTCCGTTTGGTTTTTCCTTTTTTAATTTTTTCCCTTTTCCACCTTTGTTAAAATTTTCCCCCTTGCACTTTTAAATTTTAATCCAGCAATTTTATAGTCACCCCCAGGTGAATTGAAAGGTGCCAAAAATATTTGTATTATTTCGAAAAAGACAAGCTTATAAAAAAATACTGGATAAAGTTTTTCCCCGACTTAGTGTAGACATTGCAATGCAATAGCTTTTTTATTAAACAGTTTTCTATTTTAAAAAAATTTTCCCGGATATTGGGCCCGCCTGAACTATAGGATACAATCTTTTCTAGTAAATGCAGGTCTCTTTGTTAGGTGCAAAACCTTTCCCCTTTTTTTTTCAGTATTTAATTTTAGATAGGGGGGTTATTTTCCCAATTTTTTTCCCATTCCACCCTTTTTTTTATATATCACCTTTCCTTAAATTTGAATCCCCGCAATTTTATAGTCACCAGGTGAATTGAAAGGGGCCCAAAAAAATCTTGTAATACGAAAAAGACAAGCTCTTAAAGAATATTTGGGTAAAGTTCACCCAAAACTTAGTTAGGACATTTTCACTGCAATTTTTTTTATTTTTAAAAGTTTTCTATTGAAAAAATTTCCGGTATTGGGGAGCCCGAAATTTTAGGATACAAAATTTTTCTGAAATGCAGGTCTCTTTGTTAGGTGCAAAAACCCCCACTTTTATTATCAGTATACATTTCGATAGGGTTATTTTTCAATTTTGGCCCTTCCACCTTTGGGTTTATTTATCCAAACCCTTTCAAATTTAAAATTTTAAACCAGAAAATTTTTTAGTCACCACAGGGTTTGAAAAATTTTTAAAATGTGGGGCCTTTAAAATTTTGTTAAATTTTAAACCCCCAAAATTTTTAAACATTAAAACCCGGGTTACCGTTTTTTTTCTTTTTTTGACCTTTTGGGCCCCACTTTTTTCAGCTTTTATGAAAATTTTTTTAAGGCCCCCTTGCACTTAAAATTTTAATCCAGCAATTTTATAGTCACCCAAAGGGGAAAAAGAAAGGTTTCCAAAAATTTTCTTTTTATTATACGAATTTCATAACAAATACGTGTTTTTTTTACTTTGGCGCACTAAAACTTTGTTCATTGAGGCACTTTCCCCTTAAATCTGAATCCGCAATTTTTTTTAGTCAACCCCGGTGAATTGAAGGTGCCAAAAAAATCTTGTATTATAAAGAATACAAAAACAGATACGTGTTTTTTGGGCTTTGGGGGCCCCTTTCAGCTTTGTTTTATTGAGGCAGCTTGCACTTAAATTTGAATCCCGCAATTTTTTTAGAACCCAGGTGAAATTTTTAAAAGGGGCCAAAAATACTTGTTTATCGAATACATTTCAGATACGTGTTTTTTACTTTTGGGGCGCAAAGGGGGCCTTTCCCTTTTGAAAAAGAAAAACTAAAAATTTGAAAGGGGAAAAATTTTTAATCCAAAAAAAATTTTTTTTTTTGGGTCACAAGGGTTTTTAAATTTTTAAAAAGGTGCCAAATAATACCTTCCCTTTTTTCCGGGAAAACATTTCGATACGTGTTTTTTTTACCCTTTTGGGGCAGGCCCGCCCTTTTTTGATAGAAATTTTTTAAAATTAAAAGCCAAGTTAAATTTTGAAAAATACCTTTTTGCAAATTTGAATGTTTTTCCCAAAAGGGGTTTTGGAAATTTTATTAGGTGCCCCCAAAAATACCTTGTTTTATCCCCAATAAAATTTCAGATACGTTTTTTTTTCACTTTGGCGCAGGGGCCAAACTTTGTTGATAGATTTATTTGCGGGTTTTATTTGAATCCAAACAATTTTTTTTTTTATTTGGGGATTTTTAAAAATAGCTTGATTTTGCCCCTCTTTTAATAAGAGACTTTCCCAAAAAATCTTCCAAAACCTTCTCAAATTTTTTATAAATTTTTGAAATGGGCGAAAATTAGGGGGTAAGCCGGGGCAAAGAGGGGGGGGACTGGAGGTAGGGTACGAAGAAGGTTTCCTTCCCGTGCGGCGACCAAAAACGCATGCCAGCAGATCGTCTTTGCAGGGGCCGTCAGGCTGTAAACGCTGGGTCAGGGCCCCGTGAATTCAGAACCCAACAGTGTCGCCCCAAACTGTCCTTCAGTGGTTAATTGGGAACCGATCCGCAAATCTTTTTTTTTTTTTTTAAAAAAAAGTTTTTAAATTTTTGGGGAAAAAAAGTAAAAAATTTGCCCAAATTTCGATTTACAGTGTGTCATCTTTGGAAACTTTAAAATTTAAATTTCATTAAAATTTCATAACACAAAATTTTTTTGTATTCTTTTCCCCAAACCACTTTGTTCCCCCCTTTTTCTTTTTTTTATTGTAATTCCCCTATGCCCCTTACCCCAAACCCCCCTCCAACTTCCCAAAAAGCGGGGAAACCCCAAATCCTTTTAGTCGCTAAGTCCCTTCGTCTAAATTCCCTTTAAAGTGCCTCTTAGATTTCCAAACAGATAAAGTTTTTGTTATTTAAATGGATCCATAATTGCCCTTTATCTCCCCCTTCCAAAATTGATGGAAAAAATTGCTTCCCCCTTTTTAAAAGAAGTTTTTGCATCTTTATTACATTCTCTCCCGCCTCCTGCTTTTCCATATACAAGGGGCCCGTTTTAGGTGTCCCTAAGCTCTGATATTTCCGGGACCACCGGGTGGAGCCAGTGTCGCAAAAATACATTTTTTCGTTTTCCAGTAGTGCAACGTGAACCCCCTTTAGCACTAGCAGGCACTCCCCCTCGCCCGGTCCATCTCCCTAGTGGTATAGTGAAAAAGTAAACCCTTTTGGGTTGTAGGGACTGGATTTTCCCTAAAATTTTATGTATTGGGGACGTCTCCAAAATCCCTGAATGCTTGTGCTACCACATACAGTGGTGGGGGTTTTCCTTTTCCGGTCCACTTTGGGCAGGCCTGGAGATATTCGCATTTTCACTCCAAAAGGGATATTAAATGGTAGTGGCTTTGTTAATTGCCTAAATAAAACCCCCTCATTGTCGCTGACTACGCCTGTCGCACGGGTCAAACCCTTTTTGTATTTTCCTTTGGGGGTTAAATATTTCCCCCAAAAGGGTCTGGGAAGTTTTTTGGGTTCTAGATTTTGTGTTTCCTTTGCCCCCCCTTTTTCAGGTTTCCCTGAACTCCCCCTTTCCCCCAAGGACTGTTGGTTTGTGACTGAGCTCTACAAAAAATTTTATTTGTTGTATGGAGGGTATGGTTGGGCAAGACGAATTTATGTCTAGTTCACTCCATTTTTAGGACCTTCGAGAGAGACCCGGGCTCCCCCAAATTTTTTATCCCTTTTTTGTTTCCAGCTAGCGAATTGTCTATTTTTTTTCCCTGCCTTGAACACAGGTGTTCCCAAAGTGGAAGAAATTTTGAGATATACAGGGTCTCTTGAACATTTTCCAACATGACGCCATGTTGCAAGGTTTTCAAAAAACCAAATCTGCCAATCTCTGTGTTGAGTGTTTCAACGGAAGGTGAGAAATGTAGTTAAGCTAAAGGGGGTGCAAGTTAGTCTCCAGAACAGTAATGGAGATAAATTCGTGTTCTCGAGCCCCTCTTGTCATGCCC
>JAODAL010024643.1:0-60164 GCA_025379985.1 Phyllomedusa bahiana | reverse complement strand
TTTAACGCAAGGGGGTAATTAACATCACAGGTGTAATGGGTAAAATTGAAAATAACACCTATCTGAAATGATAGATAAAAAAAGTGGAGTTTTGCAGCAAACAAAGAGACCTCAGTTACAAAAATGATTGTATCCAATATAATTAGGCTGCCCAATTCCAGGAAATATTTAAATAGCAAACTTTTAATAATAAAATTTCCACTAAATGTCTACACAATCTTGGGGAACTTTATCCAGGTTTTTTTTAAAAATAGGCTTGTCTGTGTTCCCCCCCGGGGGGGCCCCCCCCCGCTCCCCCCCGCCGTAAATTTACAGCGGAGATGTGCTTTAAAATTCTCTACAACACATAAAAATCTTCAATCCTAATCTAACTAAATTGGAAGGATCACAGCTAATAGAAAGGGGTTTTCTCTGTGCAGAAAAACTAATTCCTGACTTTTTGGGGCCACGGCAAGCGCAGGTCCTATCCTATGAGACGCTAGGCACTGAGGCAAAACAGGAAACGCTGTTCTATGTAAAACGGGGTCATGTGATTTTTCCCAGCCAACCCAACCCCATACACACCCCGTCATACGTCGCACACAAATCTCACCCTGCTCTATTCTGTAATCTCATTTGCGGGGCCGCCAAAATTACAAAGCCCGAAAAGGCGGTCTTAATAGTGATGCACAATTTTAACCTTATTTCGAATGATCTGGAAATTTCGATCACCATAAAAACCTTGCCGATTTCAACTTTGTCGATAAAAATCGCTCAACACTAATCACAGCATTTAAAGGGGTGTTCTGGGACTGATTAATGTTCGATCTTTAATCAGGGTATGAGTCAAAATAGAAGAGAAGGCTCTTACTTACCCCCCCCAAAACTCCTGTTCACTTCCGGGGCCGGGGCTTTTATCCCGTGATGAATCATGAAAAGCATTAGTACCTCCAACAATTTTAAGGGCCCAATGGTCAGTGGTGTGAAAACTGTGGCGTGATTGGCTGGAGCTATCAGAAAAGATGAAATGCACCCTTACTTCCTTTTTAACTACTGCACTGGGATGAATATGATGTCTGGGAAAGGTAAATATAAGCTTTTCTTTATTTTTACTCATCCCCAAAGGAAAGGCATTATTTTATCCAAGAAGATCCTTTAAGGTTTTTTAAAAAGTTGGATCAAATCACCTATCAAGGGCCGTAACACCAGGGTTTCCACAGGAAGATCATACACTGGTCAGAACCTTTGCCCACATGATCAAAATCACAAAACTTCATAATTTGCAGCAAATTTTCCACACAAAGACATAAATATAAATGATTTTGTGGTAAAAAGTCAATCAGTCTCTTGTATCCATTTCTAAAAACTTAAATCAGGAGTGGATCCTCAACACAGGAAAAATAAAATGGAAACACTTATACATTTTGCATCCAAATCTAAAACATAAACAAAATATTGATCATATAGGCAAGTACAGTATAAATGTAATTGAAGCAATGGTTGCATTTTTAATAAGAACCTTCTTCTCTTCCACAGTCTCAATTTCTTTTACACCACGGTTTCATCAGCTACCACCACTCGTCCTGCAACTTGGATACAAGCAATGATGTTGTAGAGGAAAAGTCTTCCAATAAATTATTCTTCAATAATTTATTCATTACTTCCAGTAGGGCATCAGAGAGAAAAGAATTAATCCCCCGTCCACCTACTACTTCGGACGAAACAGATGTAAAGGATACAAATTGCATACTTAGATAAAAAGCTTAGCCCAAATCAACAAAATCTTTGACCTATACGTTGTTCTTGAGAACTTGAATAAAGATTCGTAAATATACTGCATATTTCTGGCTAATTAAAACCAAATTACCAGAACTTGAAAAGTACTCATTTTTAACAATGTCATATTTTTAAAATTAGCACGCTTGTCAAGAACAAGTTCCCATTATGAACTCAACATAATCCAAAGTATGCAAATATAAGGGACCAGTGATTTCGTAGGTATCATCCATCAGAACTTGACTTCAATGATAGACAACAGCACAGAAGCCTAGTGCTTGTCCATATAACATGGAAAATTACAGCATTTGAGGAATTATGTTTGGAGCTATTGAAAAAAAACTGATATTTGATTTTACTTATAAGAAAAGAGAAAAATATAGCTTGGATATCTTTGTCAGCAAGTCAACCCACTTTATCTAAGCAGGGTCCAGTGCTATTGATTATCATTAAGTGCATCTGTTTTATAGGCCCGGTTCACACAGATTGGTCTATGTATTTTCATGTATTTCTTTTGGTCAAAAATAGGACTGAATCATAAATGTAAGAAAAAATATAAATGAAATACTGCTCTCCTGTGTATCCAACTCATGTTATGACTAAAAGTTATACCTCAAAATTACGTTTTGTAAATCTTTTCATAGATTCTTCACTGTACACTTAGTGCAACATGTATGAACATTGGCACTGACAGGCCAGTTCTAAATAGCTTTAAGGTAGTGTTGAACGCGCCAGAATGTATGAAGCTGTTCTTTTGCAGTTCATACATACAGGCGCCAATATGACAAGTCTGGCTCAGGCAGACCACCTTTAACCTGGTCTGGCTGTTCTAACTGTTCTGTGCCTAGATTTGGCATCAAAGAATCATCTACTTCTATGAATGTGGTGCGACGCCCTCAGAACGCCCTTAATTTTTTGCGCATTATAAAGTGTCTTTGGCGCATTACAAAGGAACTTACTGCACCAAAGTTTGGAGTGCACCTGTTCATACATTCTTTTTGGCTCAAAGTACACCAGAGAACTGGTGCAGCCCTGTTCATACAAGTCGCCCTTACATTTCAGATAGTTAGATTCTTTATTTTTTTTGTGTAAATGATATTCTCTGTGTCATTATTCTCATTAATATTTATTTTGTTATTAAGCCCAATTAACATTTAACAATAATGAGGTCTAGTGGCACAACTAGTGCTGTAGAAACCATAACAGCAGCTGGGGCATGCAGGGAAACATGTTGGGGAGCCTAGGCCATTCAACTATAGCCCCTGTAAGAACATTGTTTGTGGCTCCAAAAACAAGATGCAGATGCTAGTAAGCATTAATATTTTCTCTGTAGGGTCTGACATGGTTCACAAAGCTTTGGCACTAGTTAGCATTGACACAAACTTTGCACATAGCAAAGCAAATACAAGAAACACTGTAGCACAGGGCCGGGACAAGGCATTTTGGTGCCCTAGGGAAGTACAGCCAATGGCGCCCCCCCCGCTCCCCAAAAAATTGCCCCCCCCCCCCTAATTTCTCTCGCCCCTGCGCCAGGCCCTCTCGTCCCTCCCCTCCCCCCGCATCAGTTACTCTGTCCCCTGCACCACTCTGTACACTGCACCACTCAGTTCCCTGCACCAGTCACTCTCCCCCCCCCTGCACCAGTTACTCTCTTCCCCCTGCACTAGTTACTTTCTCCCACTTAGTAACTTCTCACCAGTCATCCCTGCGCCCAGGGGCGTTGCAAGGGTCCTAAAACATCTGGGCCACAGGCTGTCTGTGTTACTTTTTGCTCAGTATGGCTGGGTTCACAAAGGAACTGCAGCATGTATTACATGGAAAAACCTTCTGTTCCGTCACTAATTTTCTGGTATTCCCACATAGCTCCCGTCCATCACCTCAGCAGTCGATGTACAATTAAAATCAGCGATGACAAATCTGCTTTTTCAAAATCGCTCACCTACATATGACAGTACCCCTAAATAACAGTCACCAAATAATCCACCGAAACATGGAGCACACAGGACGAAGGATTGTTACTAAAAAACACTCCTATAAAACCAAGACCCCAAACTATTACTACTAAAGGCTCAAATAATCCCACCAGACCCTGACCAAACACAACCCCAACATGTGACTATCAGCTGTACACAGGCTCTGAAGACATATACCACCGCCATACAGTGACCATATAGTGTAGATACTAGCTGTATGTAGACGCTCTGCAGAAATATAAGTGATTACATTTAGTGACTCACAGGAGACGTCTTTTCTGATCAGCGTCGTTCACTTTCCCTTTTCTTCTCCATCCGGTTCACACCTTCTCGCTGATTGCTCCCGGCCAATACTCGTCCCTGCAGATTTGGACACAAATATCTTAGAATCCTCACATTTCCAGAAACTCCTTACTTATAGGTATATAAGTCCCTCAGTTAGACAGGGATATACGTACCCTCAGATAGGAAGCTATATAGGTCACTGCAGTTAGACAAGTATATATGTCCCCTCAATTAGGCAGGTATATATAGGTCCCCATCAGTTAGGCAGATATATAGATATACCCTCTTAGTCAGGCAGGTATATAGATATATATGTCTCCAAAAATCAGGCAGGGTTATAGATATTGTACCCTTAGACAAGCAGATATATAAATATAGGGTCACTCAGACAGGTATATAGATATAGGGGCAATGAGGCAGGCATCTATGGGCAGTCAGGCAGGCATCTAGGGGCACTGAGGCAGGCATATGGGGTCACTGAGGCAGGCAGATATATAGGGGGTACTGAGGCAGGCAGTATATAGTGGCACTGAGGCAGGCAGTTTATAGGGGCACTGAGGCAGGCAGGCATATAGGGGCCCTGAGGCAGGCAGGTATATAAGGGGCACTGAGGCAGGCAGTATATAGGGGCACTGAGGCAGGAAGGCATATAGGGGCACTGAGGCAGGCAGGCATATAGGGGCACTGAGGTAGGCAGTATATAGGGGCACACAGGCAGGCAGTATATAGGGGCACAGAGGCAGGCAGTATATAGGGGCACAGAGGCAGGCATATAGGGGCACAGAGGCAGGCAGTATATAGGGGCACAGAGGCAGGCAGTATATAGGGGCACACAGGCATGCAGTATATAGGGGCACAGAGGCAGGCAGTATATGGGGGACTGAGGCAGGCAGTATATAGGGGCACAGAGGCAGGACATATATAGGGGCACACAGCAGGCAGTATATAGGGGCAGGCAGGCAGTATATAGGGGCACAGAGGCAGGCAGTATATAGGGGCACACAGGCAGGCAGTATATAGGGGCACAGAGGCAGGCAGTATATGGGGCACTGAGGCAGGCAGTATATAGGGGCACACAGGCAGGCAGTATATAGGGGGAGATTGGGAACATAAAGTAAGGTTACGAGAGGCCTATTGGATTCTTACATGCGATACCCGCTTCCCCAAAGGCATGAATAAACGACATGATCTCATGTACATACATTGAAAAACTGTCAAACGTATAATGCATTCATTTTAGAAAATTAGCATATATTGCATAAGCATTTGCAATCCCTATGTTGTTAACCTGCAAAATTGCAAACATGTGGTTGAATATATACTATATAAACGCCCCAGAGGCATGAATAAACGACATGATCTCATGTATATACATTGAAAACTGTCAAACGTTTAATGCATACGTTCAATGCATACATTTTAGAAAATCAGCATATATTGCATGAAGCATTTTGCAATCCCATAGTTGTTAACCTGCAAAATTGCCAAACATGTGTTAGAATATATACTATATAAACGCCCTTAGAGGCATGAATAAACGACATGATACTCATGTATATACATTGAAAAACTGTCAAACGTTTAAATGCATACATTATAGAAAATCAGCATATATTGCATGAAGCATTTTGCAATCTCATTTGTAATCTGCAAAACTGGGGAAACATATGTTCGAATAAATATTATATAAACGTTAGGAGACCTTCATTAATAACACAATACTGTTTGCAATACAAAGGATTCTATTAGAAGCAATAGAATTTGAGCTATCCAAGGGTTTTAAAAACTAAGCACACCCCATGACCATGTGATGCAGTGACGTGTTTTTAAGTTTGTTCCCCTTTGGAAATGTTTTGTGTCAGAATTTATATGCCGTAAAAAAGGTCCTGAGGGTCCCGAAACGCGTCGGCGTTTTAACGCTATCTTTGGAAGAATGAAATGAAAATAAAAAGTTCGTGAAGTACCTTTGGTCCGCTGGAAATTTTCCTTGGTGAATTTTCTGATTTGAAGTATATAGGGGCACACAGGCAGGCAGTATATAGGGGCACACAGGTAGGCAGTATATAGGGGCACACAGGCAGTTAAAAATAACAACATTAATACTCACCTTACTTCCTTACTTCCTTTTCAGGCCATGCCTCCAGCGCCGGGACGCACCTCCGGCAGCTCCTCGGGCGCACAGCCTATGATGGGCCGTGCGTCTGAGGCGAGGCAGCGTCGCGATGACATCACTTCATCGCGACGCTGCCAGCTGAGGCGCACATGGCCGTGTTGGGTCCTCGGCGCTATGAGCACTCTGCGGTTCCACTGTGTCGGAGCGGGCTGTCTCCGGAGCGGACGCACATACAGAGACCGCCGGCGGTCCAGGCCCGAGGCGATCGCCGACCTCTGCCTACCCGTCGTCCCGGCCCTGCTGTAGAATATCTTTGTCATGGCTTACCTGTGTCAGAATGCCAGGAAACTTTATCAAACTGGATATCAAAATCCAAGCGAGGAAGTGAGGAAAGTGTCCCTCTAAATAGCTAGCGGAGTATCTCCATTGCAGGGGAGCAAATTAGCAGTACATACTGACTCTTTAAATTAATGAGGATGACTGCTTGCTCGGGAAAAGCAAGAGCAAACAGAGAGGCCCAGGCTGGCCTTCAAGCAACCACAGAAAGGTAAGTGGCTGTGATACTGGTTGTGACAGCAGGACCGGGACGATGGTTAGGCAAAGATAGGGACTGCCTATGAAACCACTTCATCCCAGGCAGGAAGGTGGTGCATGAAGGTATGTAGTGGTATGAATTTTCCATTGAGGGTGCTATATGCCTTATTTGCCTAGGGCACAAAAATACCTCGTTCCAGTCCTGTGACAGTCTTACTAAAGGAAGTGCCTGATTCTGAACTTACCATGGTTCTTTTCTCTGCCTAATCAAACTTATGATTCACTCTGAAATGTAAGAAAAAGTTCCTCTTGAAAAGATAGACTGTTGGCTCATTCAATGATAAGGTTACATGCTGTGCATAGAAGTCTATGGTAATGGGAGGAGAGGGAAGGAGTTAGCTGCAGAGTAAGGAAGAGCAAAGAGAGACACAAATAGAAGCTGCTCAATACTCCAGTACCGCACCTGTTTTATCTCATTCCACTGCTTAGTTTCAACTTCTCACAGCTTAGCACCGCTCTATATTATTCTCTACGTCTCCATGTTGCTGGTTCTTCTGAGGGTGTGCAATTAAGATACAGGTACAGTGTATGGGACATTATAGGAGCAAGTCTCCACTTACTAGCTCATGGACATACATAGGGAGTTTGTAGAAAGGAAAAATGTTGAAAAAATGCAATACCTAAGTTATTTAATTTATAGAAACAGTGCTATTTCCTATGTACATGCACATAGCAACTTATCCTAAAAGGTTACCTAAAAGTTTAAAGCTGTTGCCTGGTGCATATAAATATTAATCTGCTACTGGTGGTCAATAAAAGAATAAAAAAAATATACTCACCTCCTCACCTCAGTTCTAGTGATTGCTCTCCCCAGTCTTCTGTTAACCTTCTGTTTTCTTCAAAACAGGAAGACACTGCTTTAGCTACTGACTGTCTACAGTGGTCACATGCTACTTCCTTACATCACCATTTGTAAGTGAACAGCTCTGAATAGTGATGGAAGCAGAAGCAAGTGACCGCTGCAGCCAGTGATTAGCTATGGTGGTTATGAGTTTTTGCGTACATCACCATTTCATAGCGCTGTCCAAAAATTTTTACTATTCACATTGGTTCCTGTCCCCATTGGGGTTCAGAGTCTAGATTCCAGATTAACCTGTCAGTATGTTTTTGGAGTCTGGGGAAAACTGGAGTACCCATAGGAAATCCACACAAACCTGGGTAAAAACAAATCTCCTGCAGATGAAATTTCCCCACTGCAGTAAGGCAACAATGCTAATCACTGACCCTCCATGCTGCCCCCTCTTTAAGTATGGTTTCATCGTCTAATAATTTAGGAATTAAGTTTGGGGTCTGATGAAAAACTAATTTAAGGAAGGGAACACTTAGGGGCCTCATGTATGAAAACAGTCTAGTTCTAAGACTTTCTTTGTTGCCCATAGCAACCAATCAGAGCAACCAAATAGTGCTCTGAAAAAATGTTGCTATGGGCAACAAACAAAGACTTAGACCTAGACAGTTTTCATACATGAGGCCCTTAATTTCCAAATTATTTTTATTTTTCATGTTTTTTCTTTTTGTAAGGCTTGGTTCACATCTGCGTTGGAGGTTTCATTCGGAACCTGCATTGCAGTGGTAAAAACAGACACCAAAGGATCCCTTTTCAACTGACAAGTTTTCTCCATGGTGATTGTAGTTTAGATGGAGAAAATAGTGCAGCTTGCTGTGCTATTTTTTCTATCATTCCCGATGGAACATGTAACATAGATTCTGAATGGAACCTCCAACACATTTGTGAACCGAGCCTATTGCAACTTGGCAGGAGAGTATGGGCGACATGTATGTATTTTGGTGCCCAGACAACAGTTTTTTCACGCTCATTAATAATGTAGAATTGCGCTTGATTTTATGAACCTGTTCTACTGCGGGTCATAGATGTATGTATTTTGGTGCCCAGGCGACAATTTCTTTGTGCGCATTAGTAGTGTAGAATGCGCTTGAATTTATGAACCTGTTTTTACTGCGGGTCATAGATTAGGCGCTTTCTAGCTCCAAAATGACAAATCAGGCTCAGGTAAACCACTTGTAACTTGGTCTACTTGTTCTAGTTTTGCCGTTTTGATCTCAGGCTCATTACAAAGTGCCGCGGGCACCCGATAATGCGCCTAATTTTGGAGTGCGCCTGATTATAAATCTGGAGAACAGCCCCGTTCATGCATGTCACCCTATGTCTTTATTTAAACTTTCACTTAACGCTATTAAATGTTCATGTTTTCCGGCATTTTGACCACTTTCTTTTTCATTTGCAGAAAAATGCTGTGGCTAAATGTAAGCTGAAAGTTCATTCATAGGGAAATATAAAACGTGCATTTACTGTACAGTACCTTATTTTTGGTGCACTATTTGGGTTGCTGTTGTCTTTTTTCCAAAAGCAACATGACCTAGGTGTAGTGTTTTTTAAGGATGTGATGTTTATCTTCCACAGAATATTTTTTTTTTGTATGCTTAAAAAAAAAGTGAATGTGTGGTTGTGTTATTCACATTACAAATCATGCAATATAAAAACGATTTGTTGTAAAAAAAAATGCTACAGAAAAAACCCCACCAAAAACAAATCAAATCACATGTATTTCTGCATTTTGAGGCTTTTTTTAAGGCCAGAAAGTCATGTAGGAAATGTGTATGAAGAAGACCTAAAGCCTTTTCTAATTACATCTCTGTTGATAGCTTGTCTAGAATGAACAACTAGCGCCTCTATTTTCCTTCTAACAATATAGTAGCTTACACTCATGTTATGTTTTTCTCCAGCCCTGACCGACATTATATAACTAATGGAACAGGTGACCTGACTGTAATTATATTAGCACACAGGATACTGCAACTAAGAATAAGGTGTAGTGAAGGTATTAGACAACTGGGTACCAAGGGAGTTGAATCATGGATTTTGTTGTCACCGGCATTTGATAATACAGTGCACAGACTGTCAGAAATATAGTAAGAACTGTGGAATTGGACAGTAAAAGATGTACAGACTATCAACACTTTATTTGTCAACGCTACTTTATCTGGAGACTGCTTCAGTCATTATTAACTCTTAAAGGAAATTTACTGCACAGGGTCCTAAAACATCCAGGGCCCGGGCCCTCTGTTTTATGATTTGCTCAGTAGGGCTGCGTATACATAGCATTTTTCATGCCACATTGTGAACTGCGGCATGTGTTTTTATAGAGAAAAAACATATGTTCCTGTCCCTAATTTTATGTGTATTCCACATGTATCCTGTACATCTCAGCAGTCAATGTTCAATGAAAATCAGAACTGACAAATTAGCTTTTTCAAAAGCGCTCACCTACGTATGACAGTGTAATACCTTATAAATAACAGTCACCAAATAATACACCGACACATGGAGCAAATATACCAAACGCATCATTGTTACTAAACAAAAAACTTCAACAATACCAAGACCCAAAAGTATTACTAATTAAGGATCAAATAATACTGGCAGACCATGGGCAAACGCGAACACCACATGTGACTATCAGTGGTACACAGGCTCTGAAGACGTATATTAACGCCATACAGTCAACATATAGTGGTAGATACTAGTTGCATGTAGGCTCTGCAGAAATATAAGTGATTACACTGAAGTTACATTTAGTGACTCACATGAGACGTCTTTTCTGATCTGAGTTGTTCACTTTCCCTCCTCCATCCGGCCCAGACTGCCATGACAACTTCTCCCAGCCTCGGCTCTGCAGAATTTACCACACAAACATTTTAGAATCCTCACTTTTCCAGCACCTATAAACCTATATACCTACTGGAGGGTTTATATTACTGCCTCCCTAAATTTATACAAAAAAACATGGTGACGCCCTATCCTCACAGAAACTGGCAGTATATATCTAGGCAGGTAATAGGGCCCCCAGCATATAGCTAGGCAGCTAATAGCCCCCTCTGTATTTAGCTAGGCAGGTAATATGGCCCCCAGTATGTAGCTAGGCAGGTTATATTGCCTCCAGGATATAGCTAGGCAGGTTATATTGCCCCCAGGATATAGCTAGGCAGGTAATATGGCCCCCAGTATATAGCTAGGCAGTTAATATGGCCCCCAGTATATAGCTAGGCAGGTAATATGGCCCCCAGTATATAGCTAGGCAGGTAATATGGCCCCCAGTATATAGCTAGGCAGGTAATATGGCCCCCAGTATATAGTTAGGTAGATAATAGGGCATCTTAAAAATAAAAAATGCCAGTACTCACCTTTCCCCCACTCCTTGAGGCTCCCGCTGGGCTCTGTCTTCTTCCCGGCGCAAGTGGACGCACAAACAACTGAAGATAATGTTGGCGCTCTGGGCCCTGGCAGCAGCCTGGAGCTCAGCGAGGTTCGTGCCACCGTCAGTTTTATCTGGGGCTTGTGCCCCGGATAAAATTGCCTAGCCACGTCCCTGCCTTTAGCCATGTTGATAATGGCAGCTCTCACCTCCACAAAGTCTAGCACCAACAAGTGCGTATAAAAGTAACTGGAAGAAAAATCAACTAACGGAACATAGACACTTCCTTCTTTTTGGAAGCATTCCTCACTTTGGCTCAAAACAATTCATTTAAACAGATAACTTTCTACTAGGCCACAGGAAGGAAACAAGGTCTGAGGGGGCCATGGTCAGAAAGAGATTGAAAAATACTGAATTAAAGAGCAGCTGATTATGAAAAATTAAGAGTAAAGATGTAGCAAAGTTTAAGTTGACAATTAGCCCATGTGGAAATCTAAAGAAGGTATAAAACATAACATAAACAGTTACTCAACTCTCAATAACACACTATTGACAACAACCTGCTGCTTACCACATAAATAGCCAGCTACAGAAAGGTCACATACCCAGCAGGTTTTAAACAATCCTACTAAGAGTTAAAATTTCCAAGTTAATCCAATCCTCATTTCATAATCAAAAGAAAATCATCGGAACCCTGTAATTTAAATCTGTGTTTTATTCCCATGGTAGCTTTAATAAAAGATGCAATAAAGTCAAAAGAATTACATGACAGAACAACAAATGTAAAAATATATATAATGTTTAAGAACATGGTATTTTTAAAATAACATATAGAAATACTATTATGGTAATATGAAAAGTCACAGGGGCCAGAGTCACTTCCTTAGTGATGATACTAATAATGATGTCTATGGGCTAAGAGGTCAACATAGGACATCAGTGCATGTGATAACATAATAGGTCATATAGGCAATTGCTCTAGGTGTCCTCCATAAAGCAGGAGAGAAGGCCTTGTTACAGGTGATGGTGGCATCAGTGGAGGCAGGGCAGGCGGTGAGCGCAGAATGGGTACTTGCTCGATAAACTGAGTACTGGGAACAAGCAGCTGTGGCAGTTACAACCAGGAGCAAGTGTGGCCTATACCAGGAGCACATTGTGTTCTGTATAGAAGAATTTTTACGCCATGGGCATTACATGTCAGTGACACTGTCATGGTAATGCCACCACTGATAACGTCATTAAGGGATATAGTGCTGTATAAAATAATGTCATAGAAGTAATGATGTTACAGGGGTTATGACTGCAAAACAATAAAGAACTGGCTGGATCTAAGTGCTATTGTGGTCCTAAACTTATGCTCCAGTGGAAGTGGTGCTACTGAAAGGGGTTTTCTCGCTACAAAGAGCATATCTGTATTGATGGGGATAGTAAAAATAAGCACTTTTACAATTGGTTTGCATTACCTAAATCATTTAGTATAGCTGCTTTGAGCTAATCTGTGCATGTCTAGAGCTAAAACTGAAGCATGAGGTAAGGCCACACCCCTTTGCTGTGATTGGCTGCTTGATATTTCCTTCCACCTGTTGGGACATGCCTCCTGGATGGAACACGCTCCTTGTGCTGTGGTTGGCTGCCTGCACTCTCTTCCCTATGAGCTGTGTAAAATGAAAGTAAAAATGACTGCTGTCTGTGTTCTCATTGTCTTTCTCTTAACCCTAAGCTGTGTAATAATGGCTGCATAAGCTCTCAATGCCCATTCTCCCAGTGATAGCTCTATGTGAAGGATCTGGGCAATTTATTGAGTCTCTAGGCTTGCTAGATTCACTTACCCCTTATATACACTACCTGATACACTAGTAGCATGTCAAGCTCTGCTGACCTCTACTGCCACTGGTCAGTTCTTATGTATGGAGACCTGTACCTCCGTCTCCCCACAAGTCCGATTCTATCAAGGACATCCGGCTATTGATGTAAGCAGTCTATACATGCAGCCTGATACTATGAATACATACGGGAGAAATGCACTCTGTTTCTCCCTTCTGTTATTCAGGCAGGATGGTAGAGGGAGGAACTGAGTGCTTTCTTCATTTGTTTCTTCCGTCAGGCTTGTATGTATAAACTGTTTACACCAATGCAGGTATTCTGCTTACAAGGAGCTTGTGCAGCCTGGGTTGGAGGTGACCACCTTTGCAGACTGAGAAACTGACAGTGCAGGACGGCCTGCAGTAGACTGGAACACCCTCTTCCTTCCACTGATCACACAGAATGCTGATGTCAGCAGTCTTCAATGAGGGAAGACACGCCCCTAGATTTGAAGTTGTAAGAGAGAGAGAGAAAGCTTAAGATGCCCACAAAAGCCTGTAATGAGAAAACCCCTTTAAGTGGTGGTAACATCAGAGAACTACTGATCCTAAGACCCCAGAATGGATGATAACCTTACAGATGATATCACAAGAGGTGTCATCCATACAAAATTCCTACATGTTTTTAATGTGAAAACAAATATAAATATATTTTTAATAAATATGATTTAAGAACACAGTAAGTATCATATCCCAAATGTTTCTATCCAATACAATAGCATATATTTCTGTTTTCTGTGAGTCAGCATATATGATTGATTACTGAAACATATTTTATAGCATTGTTTCCATTGATGTAGACACAAAGCCCTCTGCAAATGAGAACATATGTATCTGCAAAAACATATCCACTGTTACTGCCGTTTGGAAATAAACTATTGATAGAGCTGTTGAGTCAAGCTTAAAGGATAGACCTTTAAGGTCATTGCTGGTTACTAGGCAACACTGTTAAAGCACAGGACTGTAATGTGAATTTCAGTAACCTTCTCACACAGTTTTACTTGACTTTCCTTGGCAGCATAGAAGAGCTATATTTTGGGATGGAAATAAAAATGCAGCTCTACAGCATTATAACAAAATTCAGTGCCATAACCTCATAGAACACTATTAATTACTGGTTTTATATGTGTATATATATATATACACACAGTATATATATGTACAGAATATATCAATGTAAATGTATATATATTGTGGGGATCCAACTCAGTGGCAGTAGAAATAAAACATCCTCACCACACGTGTAACACTTTTGGCTTTTATTTAGCCACAGTTCATGGAGGTAAAATAAGACAACACGGCTTAACCTCAGCCTTGAAACATAAACAAACACAGTATGTGTGTATAATTCATAGTTCAAAGTATCCCTGGGTTCAGTCCTCACCCAGCTCAGGGGAATTGGGCACACGGTAGATTGTAGGCTGGAGCACAACCTTTCCACCATCCTCTCAGTCAGCCCAAAACACACTGACTGAGCAACACACCCCCGATTCTCCAGACTTCCTGCCTTTAGTAGGCCTGGCCAAAACCTGGGCCGGTTTACTGGAGCAGTCCACCCACCCTGCTCTTTGGGACTGCTCCAAAAAAGCCTGGCCCGGATCGACCGTTTATTTAGCAGTCATACTACTCGACATAAATGTCAGTACCCTAGCAATACTGACAACACTAGCAGCTTTATTTTCACCGAGATCAGGAACCTCGGTGACACGTATCTGCATCCAGGACGGCAACCCTGTGCCTTCTTACATACCCCCCCCCCCACCTCCCCAAAAACCGGGTTTTGGGCACCTTCAGCCACCAGACTGTGCACTCTTGGAGGGCATCTGCTTTCCCCCCTCCCAGCTTGCCCGGCCTATGTTCTACTGTGAATGAAAAATCCTGCATGGCAAGGAACCAGAGGGTAACCCCGAGCATTATTCCCTTTTTTTTTCCTGCATCCACATGAGGGGGCATGGTCAGACACTAGCCTGAATTTTTCTTCCTAAAAAGGTAGTACCTGAGGGAGTCCAATGCCCACTTTATGGGCAGACATTCCTTTTCAATGATGGCGTAATTCCTCTCTGCAGGGGACAGTTTCCTACTTAGATAGACCACAGGGTGCTCTTCCCCGTTCATTACCTGGAACATAACGGCCCCCAGACCTACGTCAGAGGCATCGGTCTTGACCACAAATTCACAGGAGAAGTCTAGGGCTATTAGCACTGGTTTCCCACAAAGCGCCTGTTTAAGCTCCTGGAAGGCTTTCTCTGCCTCTGGGGACCACTTAATCATGGTTGACTTGGTGCCCTTAGTTAAGTCAGTCAGTGGCACGGCTATTTCCGCGAACTTCGGTATAAACCATCTGTAGTAGCCAACGATTCACAAAAAGGCCCTGACCTGCTTCTTTGTGAGGGGGTGGGGCCACTTTTGAAACGCTTCTACCTTGTTAAGTTGGGGTTTAATCTCCCCACGATCCACTATGTACCCCAGGTACCTAGTTTCCTCCATCCCCAAGGCACATTTACTTGGGTTTATTGTAGGGAGTCAAGTACGGCCTGGACTTTTACGAGATGACTTTTCCAGTTATGACTAAAGATCACAATGTCATCTAAGTAGGCAGCTGTAGACTTCCTATGATGATGAAGGACTGGATCCATGGCTCTCTGAAATGTGGCTAGAGCCCCCTGGAAACCAAAAGGCATGCAGACATATTGGAATGACCCATCCGGAGTAGAGAAAGCCGTCTTTTCCTTAGCATCTTTTGGACAGGGGGATCTGCCAATAGCCTTCGTGAGGTCAAGGGTGCTAATATACCTTGCCGGCCCTAATTGCTCGATTAACTCATCTACCCGGGGCATAGGGCTAGCATCTACTGTAGACACTTCGTTGAGTCTGCGATAGTCATTGCAGAACCTCCATTCCCCCATTTGGTTTTGGCACTAACACGATGGGACTGGACCACCCACTCTTGGACCTTTCAATCACCCCTAAGCCTAGCATTTTTTGTACTTCTTTAGAGATAACCTCCCGGCGGGCCTAAGGGATCCTATAGGGCTTTAGGTTTATTCTCACATGGGGGTCTGTAAGGATCTCATGCTCTATCACATTAGTACAACCGGGCGTTTCTGTGAAGAGGTCTTGATTCCTCTACAATAGTTCTCTACATTGTTGCTTTTGGGAGGGGGATAGGGTCCCTGAGATTTTTACCGCGTCTATGTCGGTCACCGATTTGGTCACCAGGCAAGGCCCCTCATGCGAGTCTCTCTCCCATGAGGGGCCTTGCCTGCTGACCAAATCGGGTTTTATCAGATTGATATGGTAAATTTGGAAGGGTTTCCTCTTCCCTGGTTGGTGAACCCTATAATTGACCTCCCCCACCTTTTCCACTATTTCATAGGGACCCTGCCACTTAGCGAGGAACTTGCTCTCAACGGTGGGTGCTAATATTTAGTACCCGATCCCCTGGGTTAAAATGACTGATCCTGGAGGACCTATTATAGACCCGGGCCTGGGCTTCTTGTGCCTGGAGGAGATGCTCTTTGACAATTGGCATCACTTTGGGCATCCTTTCCAGCATGTGGCCCACATGCTTCCACTCGCTCTTTTTGGGCGTGACTTCACCTTTAAAAAGGGTATCCTTGGGCCACATTCTAAGAGACCCCTAGGAGGGCCGACCATATAAAGTTAAAAGGGTGAAAACCCTGTGGAGGATTGGGTGTACCTCTCGAATTGAGAACAGCAATAGGGTAATAAGCAGTCCCAATCTCGCCCCATCCTTCTCTACCACTTTCCTCAGCATGGCCTTCAGGGTTTTTGTAAGCGCTCAACGAAAACCGCCCCATCTGAGGATGGTAGACTGAAGTGTGCAGTTGTGTAACCTTAACACTCTGCACAGCTCCCTCATTACCTTGACATGAACGGGGTTTCCCCTGAATCCGTCTAGTCTCCTTAGGAATTTCTGTTCGGGAGAAGACATAAAAGCAGCTCCCCTTGCGATGTTTCGGGGAGGGGTTCCGTAGAGGAATGGGGCATCGGGGTTTAACGGGTAGCATAATCAACAATGACCAATATATACTGATGGCCTATTGCTGACTTCACTAACGGCCCTACCAGATCCATCCCTATCCTATCAAAGGGGACCTCTATGATTGGCAATGGTACGAGAGGGCTCCAGAAATGGGCTACTGTGGAGGTGACCTGGCAGGTGGGACAGGATTGGCAGAAATCCTTAATTTCCCGGTAGCACCCGGGCCAATAGAACCTTCGTAGTACCCTCCGAGCGTTTTTATCTGCCCTAAATGGCCCCCAACACAGGGATGGGCCATATCCAAAACCATACACCTATAGGGACCAGGAACTAACAATGCTCCACTCCCTCGTCCCTGATTTTGGTCACCCGTAAAAATGGTTGTGATTTTAGGGCAAAGTTTTGGGAAAAACCGATCCTCCCGCTCCGACACCTGGGGTACCCCATTGAGGCCGTCACATTTTCCCAAGCCCTTTTAGGGTCAAGTCCTGGAGTTGGGTGGTACCAAAATTTTGCCTGGATACCCCCAAATCAGGAACAGTTTCTACTGAGGAGACCCTTTCCTCATTGTCCCCCACCATGACCGCGAAAATAAACTCTGGGCTCTTAGGTTCCCCCCCCAGTGGCCTTGCCCGGGCACCCTGGGTGACCTGGCAGAGCGGGTTTCTGCCACATGTCCCAGAATAAAGGGCAGTCACGAACCACAATAACATCAGGTAATAGTTCTCGCACAACCCCAGGATGGTGGGATATAGTACCCCAACCTGAGCCACTGGGTAAACCGGGATGTCCCCGTGGATACATATGACCCCCACTTTCTTCCCAGGGACCAATACATGTGGGAGCGAGGCTGAGATCAGGGTGACCACACTCCCTGAGTCCAATAGTCCAGAGACCATGATGCCATTCACTGTGATTTGACATATTTGGGGTTCCTCTCCATTGTTTGACATGGCGCTGCACGCCGTTTGGGCAAAGAGAGAACTGCGTCAGGTCGCAGAGCAGTCCATCGGTTCCGACGTGAGAGGGCCCTGGGTGGCTATATGTCCGGGGGCCCCAAAAATCTCCAGCATATAATACTACGGGGCTCTCTTTGGACACTGGGTTCTGGGCCTCCCCCGGGGCCCTTTGGGATGACCCTCCCGGGGAGTCTCGGCCCCTGGCTTCTTGATTTCCTAATCTCTCCGGCCCTCCCAGTATAGGGATTTCAGGTCCCCTGGTGCCCCCAGGGATCTCTCCATAGCATGGAACCTCTCTACCAGTCCCACCAGGTCATCCGCCGTTTTGAGGTCACCCTATGCAACCCAGCACTGTACAGAATGCGGCAGCGAGTGCATAAAGCGGTCCATAACCACCTGCTCCAAACCATTTGCGTGGGGAGCATATCTCAGGCTGCAGCCATTTTTGGACCAGATTTCAACAAGTCAAATAGCTGTGACCTAGGAAAGGGTTGGACCTACTGTACGCCCAGTGTGTACCCTCTGAGCCCGACCGCCAATGTCACACCAAGACGCTCCAGGATCTCTGCTTTTAACTTGGAATATTCCTTAGCGTCCTGCAAGGCGAGGTCGTAGTAGGCCTTTTGGGGCTCCCCAGTCAGATAAGGGGCTAGCACCTCAGCCCATTTCTCCGGTGGTGGTGTCTCCTGGTCGGCGACTCATTCAAACACGGTGAGGAACGCCTCGATGTCATCTTCCAGAGTCATTTTCTGGAGGGCTTTCCGGACGGTCCTCCTGGCCCGATGTCCCTCATCACGTGACGGCGGAGCTGGAGGTTCCTGGGTCCGCACGGCATCCGTTAATATGGCCATCTGTTGCATCAGCAGCTGTTTCGTAGCTTGCTGCTCCTGCTTTTATTTAGCCACAGTTCATATAGGTAAAATAAGACAACACGGCTTAAAAACAGCCTTGAAATGTAAACAAACACAGTTTGTGTGTATAACTCACAGTTCAAAGTATCCCTGGGTTCAGTCCTCACCCAGCTCAGGGGCATTGGGTACGCGGTAGATTGCAGGCTGGAGCACAACCTTTCCACCTTCCTCCCAGTCAGACCAAACACACTGACTGAGCACCACACCCCCTGATTCTCCAGACTTCCTGGCTTAAGTGGGCCTGGCCAAACCCTGGGCTGGATACCTGGGAGCAGTCCACCCACCCTGCTCTTTGGACTGCTCCAAAAAAAGCCTGGCCAGGATCGACCGCTATTTAGCAGTCATACTACTAGAAATAAACCAATGTCAGTACCCTAGCAATACTGACAACGCTAGCAGGCTTTTTTTTCACCGAGATCAGGAACCTCGGTGACACGTATCTGCCATCCAGGACGGCACCCTGTGCCTTCTTACAATATATATATCAATGTAAAAAAAAAAATATATATATATATGTAAAGTACACTTTGGGGGACATGTATGACAATAGTCTAGGTCTAAGGCTATCTACACACGCCGTTTTTGGATCCATTTTGGATCCGAAAATCGGATCTGAAAAACGCAGCGTCAAACAGATCCAAAACGCATCCATCATGCATTTGCGTGTTTGGATGCGTATTGGCTGCAGCAGGATCGCACCCTATAGTTTTAAAGAGGGCGTCTGCTGCTAGATGCGTGTTTGGGTCCGTTTAGGGTCTGATAGATGGATCCAAACATGCATCTAATAACGTATGTTCTTACGCACAGAACACGCCATGTGAACATACCCTGAGACTTTGTCACCCATTGCAACCACTCAGAGTCCCACTTTCATTTCATACAGTGCTCTGAAAAAATGAAAGAGGAGGAGCTCTGATTGGTGGTTATGGGCAACAAAGAAAGTCTAACACCTAGACAGTTTTCATACATGAGGCCCATTGTTCCCTTGCGGACTTATATTCACACGTACTGTACGCGTCGCAACACGTCGGGTGTTTTAGAAGTACACACTGGCTCTTATTGACTTTCACTCTCCTCGGTGCATAAACGGCGGGAAGAAGTGACGTGTCAATTGTTTTCCCCGACGCGTATAATACACTGGGGAAAATGCTGGGTGTTCATAGCTCTCAATGAGAGCTATGAATTACTGTAATTACGGGCCATATTTTGGGCACATTGCAGCACAATTACATGCTGAAATATGCGCGTTTAGGGCAGATCCACAGTGGAATTTAGTAGCAGCAAAATGAATTTGATTTGCTGTAAGTAATAAAGCCACCAACTTGTATTACAATACAAAAATACATAGGGCGACATGTATGAACTGGGCTGTGCCATAAGTCTGGCGTCTTTTCAGCCCGACATCTAGCGCAGCCCCATTCATTATAGTGTTAAATCGCCCATACGCCAATATCAGGCGCATTACACAGCGCCCGCGGCACTTTGTAATGCGCCGGATTTAGGGTGGAGTGCAGGAGGCTGGGCGCTCTAGAACCGTGCGAAGCTATAGATATATAGCTTCGTTATGGCAGGCGCATTACTGCTGGAACAGGTAAACCACTTTCAAAGTGGTTTACCTGAGCCAGAATTTATGTTTATGCACTAGAATGCGCCTGAGCGGGTTTATAAATCAAGCGCATTCTATACTAGTGTTATGCACATAAAAATTGGCGTCTTAACGCCAAAAATCATACATGTCGCCCATAATGTTCTTAGACCTGAATGGGACCGCTCAGGCCTCTGAGCCCCATAGCAGCTGCTATGCCTGTTATGGCTATAGTTATGCCCTTGGGTTCTGTTTAAAGAAAGCCAAGGACATCTTTTGGCTAGCTTTGTCAGACCCATAGATTTTGAATGAAGACCACTGTTCCTTGTATGTGCAGGACAGAAGAATAGGGGAATTAGATGCCCCCATTTCAGTGATCGGTAGGGGTCCCACTTGTGAATATGTGATCAATATCTATTGTGGAAAAACCCCTTTATTTTACTTATTTTAATGTTAAATATGTTTAACCTAGATTTCCATTCAAGCTCACCATACAGTATGCCATTTATCAGTTATATTATAAAGAAAAGTTCACCAAGCAAATTCAATTAAATAAAAACCCCACAAACCTCACTTTGAGTAAATATAAGACACACAGATATGAATACTTCCACTGTAATGTTCTGCAGATGCCACCATATAGTTAGGTAAAAAGTCATCTTGAACTTGTCTTCCCACTCATTATTGTTGATTTTTTTTTTTTATGTCAGCCTCAAGACCTACACATTGAGCAATGGTATCTGCATGTATTTCATGTTCTCTCTAAAGTTTGGAGGAGAAGCGTATTAGGGTATCTTTAGCAATAGTTCGCAAAGCATTTGTTAAATATGTTACCTGGTTTTTGAATAACATGGCTGTTTTATCTAGAAGCCATGCCGAATCTATCCAATATTGACATGTGCTGTTGAAAGTTTGCCTCATTCACTTCACAGAACAGAGCTGCAAAGCCAGACACAGTAGTTGGACAAGTGTGGAACAGTCCCTTTTTAGCTATCCAGTTGAGCAATGGAGAAGGAACAGAACAAATAAATCATTGTTGTTTTATATCATTATATGTTTTCATCTCCCCGTGATGTTCTCTGTGCTAATTAGTGCTTTTCCTGTATTGTATGTAGCCTCCCTTCTGTTCAGCTGTGCAGAGGTATTTCCTGTTTTGAAGCTGTTTGCCTTGTAAAATTGCAAGCCCCAGGATCCGTTGCATTGCTTTGATTATCTTCCTACCTTGCAACCTCAGCCCTCATTTGGACCCCCCCCTTTTTTCCCTCCCCTGATGGAAAAAGGGGTTAGAAACCCAAGGAAAATAGGGGGAAATCCTAAAAAGGCTCCCCTTGGGAAAAAAAAGTCAACCCCTTTTGGGTTTTGCATGATCTCCTAAAGCCCAACACAAACTTTTTTTCCTGTTGTCCAAGCACACCCCCATATTGAGTTTTAAAGGTTAGAAAAACAGCTGAAGTAGATCTGCAGAAAGCTAACAGAAAATAGTAACAAAAGTACATTACAAAATCAGGTCGAAGGAAATCTTAAAAATTCATTCCCCAAACCCCCCCCACCCCCTTTGCTTTTAAAAGGGGCAGTTGGAAAAAACTCATACATATAATGTTGACAGATATTTACAAAGTGAATGGCAGAAATCATCTGTATAGTCAATTAATGATGCAGTGAGAGAGTTTATCAACTAAAATGAGTCACAAAAAGATATTGAAAAACCGAGCATGCATGTGACACGGACCTAGGTTGTTTTTGGGAACTCCGTGGTTTCTCTCTGATAATGGCCATTTTTTTCGGGAAATAGTGTCCATTTCTACAAAATATGTAAAAATTAAATTTGGTGGGTGCCCGCAGATTTTTTCCCCTATGCTTTGGCAACCTGTTATTTTTGGAAGCTGAGCACTACCACTTTTTTCATATTGTATAAGGAACCAAAATTCCCTGCATGAAGTCATATATAAATATTTGCTGGTTTTATTGGTTTTTTTTTTTGTTTTGGAACAAAATGATATATAGTCACAGCTAAAGGGCAAAAAGACAAAAAGCCCCAGAACCCCAAAGACCCATTTGTAATTCACTACTGATCTAAAACAATCACATCTTAGCATCTTAGTGAGCTGTAAGCTTTTCTATAGATTAGAGGGTAAATCAGTAGAAACAAAGGATCCACAGCAACCAATCAATGTTCAGATTTCATATTATATAGTGTTCTGGAAAAATAAAAGCTGAGCCCCCTGATCGGATTGTTTAAGGTTTTAAAACAGTTTTCATACAAAAGGGTTTAAAAAAATTAAAAACTTTAGACTAGTTTGGACTATAAATTTTTGGGCCCTCCCCTTTTTTAATAAACATAAAATATGTAATATTTTTACAGGTTTTTCCCCTATTTAGAAGTTTTTTAATTATTTTGATACCAGCATCGGGGGCCAGCATTATAAAAAAGGTTTGGGGGGGGTGGGGAAGCAAAAGGCGAAACTTGAAGCTCCGGGGCCCAAATGCAGAAAGTGAAATTTGGAGAAGGGTTTTTGGGGGGCCCCCTCAGAGCTGCAGGCCCGGTAGCGCCGCTACCTCTGAAACCCCCTATAGCTACACCCCGGGGTAGGAGAAAATTTTTTAATGGCACCCAAATACCAGTAAAGGGGAAAAAGGGGGTAAAAAAAAGAAACAAAAAACTTTAGCTGGTATTTATTTGCGTTGAACTTCATAATTTTGTTTAACAGGATTAATCATGATCGCTTTATTTTAAACACTGATATCCATGAAAAGGCAATACATTTTATACATGCGATCAGTAACAGAACAAAACACATAAAGCAAAAAAGATCAAACTAAACAAAAAACAGGCTTAATTTAGCCGTATAGATATTCTTGACCTCCCAAAGACGTCAATAGAGTATCTGGTGGGGCCCAAATAATAAAGGGGCCCGCACCCCAAAATCTGGGGCCCATTCAGCCCGACATCAGGGGCCCGCCCCCCTTCGCAATTTTCGCAAAATCCTCCGGGACACCTTTTTAAAGGTTTCCTTTATTTCGGGGGGCGTGTGGGGGGTTATTTCAGGGCTAAAAAGTATGAAGCAAAAGATTTTTACTTCGCTACAGCATTTCAGGGGCAATTTTTGCTGGAAAAAGGGAGACCACTTTCAAGTGGTTTTTCCCTAGCCAGATATTTTGTCCTAGCGCTTTGAATGCACCTATTTATTAAACCCGCGTAGAGCAGGTTCCCTAAATCCCGAAAGGGAAATTTTATGGGCCCTTTTTATGGCACATGAAATTTGGGGTTTAAATGCCAAAAATTTTAAACAAGTGGCCCTAAAGGTTGTACTGGGGTTTTGTATTTCTATTAGCCCCTTTTCCCCCTTTCCCCTGATGGATTTTAGCAGGAGTTTAAATTTTAAAAGTTTATATCATGGCTTTCTCTGTTATCTGTTCTTAGAACATAATAAAAGCCACAGAAAAGCTTTGAAAAAGTTTTGATAACTTTCTGTGCCGTGTTTTATAGTGCATTATCTGTCATGTTTATCCTTGCTATATCTGTACATATAAATATTTAAAAGCTTCTTCATAGGATCATCACCAGCTCAATACAGACAGGCAAACAGACTACTACTGTAAGACAGAAAATATCACAGGATTCACATATATTGCCTACGGGCAGGTTTAATTGTGAAACCCCCTTTCCCTTCTGTACCCTTTTGAAAGTACTACAAATTAACCACAAAAAATGAATTTTCACCCTTTTACATTTTTTTAAATATTGCATTAATCTTTCATGGGACAGGACGGATTATGGAAAGGGCTTTTTGACCCAATGAAAGTTTTAATTTTTTACTCATTTTTAAAGGGAAAAATAAGTAGGATGACCCACCTTTTAGATCCCGTTGGTAGCCGGGGGGGGCTTTTAAACATTTTTTTTTCAAAACAAGTGAACTAAGAAACTCAAAGTTTTTTTTTATGGGAATTTTAGATAGCAATTAAAAAAAAATTCTTTAGAGGTTTTCCCCTTTATTGGGAAGCCCCCTTTTTTCTGATGGTGTGCCACTGGTATTAGAAAAGCGTGTATAAAATAATATGCCGCAACCATGCCATGCACCCAGGTTTTTACATTGTGTTTTTCAAAATGTTTTTTTTGTTTCAAACTATAAAGTTTATTTTGGCATATATTCCCTTTTTAAACCCATATAGGGAGGGAAAAGGATGCCTTCTTTTTTGGTTTTCTTTTCCCCCCCGCCCCCCTCCACACCCTTTTTAAATCATGCAGTATGGGTTGCAAGGTTGGTGCTTTTTTTTTTTTTTCTCTCTGGAATTTTGGGGGGGTTTGTTGACCCAATGAGAAGTCCCGGATTTTACCCCCTTTGTGAGAGGTTAAAAAAAGTGGGAGGGCCACCTGCCTTTAGGGTCCCGTTTGGGACCCGGGGGGGGGCTTTAACATTTTTTTTGATTTAAAACAGTGAACTAAAAATCTCAAATTTTTTTTTTTAAAGGGACTGAGAAATGACCCCTTTGATACAATAAAAAAAGTAGTCAGTGTAAAAGCTTGAATAACAGGTAAATTTGGGGTCCCCTCAAATAACCCCACACCCCATTCATTTAAAAGTCCCAAACTGCTGGCCCAAAAGTGAGTATACCCCTAAGTAAAAATAGGCAAAATTTTTGCCCCAAAGGTAAAAATTGTGTTCCCCCCATTATTTTCCAGCCTTTCCTAAACTCTTTGGACATAGAGGTTTTACAAAAAATTCCCCAGGTTTAACCACTGGAATCCTCTTCCACTCCTCTATGAAGACATCAAAAGAGCTGGTGGGTGTTAAGACTTGCCCTTCCTCCACCCCTTTCCCTTTCAGGATTCCTACAGATACCCCCAAAAGGGTTTAAAGGGCTGGAACCCTGCTTGGGCCCGTCCAGAAAATACCCCCCGCTTTCTTTAAACAAGGCAATGGTCATCTTCAAGTGTTTTTTGGAGTCCCTTTTAAAATGTTGGAATACTTCCGTGCAGCCCATTTTTGAAGGGAAGGGAAACATCCTCGCTTCAGTAGGTCACAGCCATTTTAAAAATTTCATGGTTCCCCCAATGAACTGTAGCTCTCCACCCCCTTGGACGGGCACCAGCACCATGTTACCAAAAAAACTACCCTCCCCCCACTTATTTAAACTGCGGGGCAAGGAAACTTGTTTTTGTACTTCTCACCTGGTTGCTTGACAAAGCTAAACCCAAAAAAAGTTTTCTTGGCCCTCTTAAGGCCCAGGCATGGTTTTTACTAACCCAAATTTCCTTAGTCGCTGGTCTTAAAGCAAACTGTTTGTTGATTTTTCTTGTGCTCATTTTTTAAAAGAGACTTCCTTCTGGGATGAAAACCCTTTCTGAGGGGAAAAAGTCATTTTTAAACCGTATTTGGACGGGGCCCAAAAAACCAGCGGGAAGTTTCATTTTTCAAGGTTTGGTAATCTTTTTATAGCCAAAGGGCCTTTCTTTATGTAGTGCAAAAATTTCTTTTTTCAAATCTTCTACAGTTATTTGCCATGAGGTGCCATTTTGGAATTTCCATGCCAGTTGAGAAGTGTGAGGCAATAACAAAAAATTTAACATAGCTGCTCACCATTCTCCCCCTGGGCCTTGAAACCCTTAGCAAAATTTACAGGGAACCATGGGGGAAAAAAAATTAGCAAATTGAGCTTTTTTTGGGTCCTTTTTCACTTGTAGTCATTTTTGTTGCCAGGGTTTGGGAAAATTTGATGTGTCACGTCAAGGGGGGTACATGACCCCTGACTGGAACCCCAGCCCACTGCCCTGCCTGTTGATGTGCTCCCCCAAGGCAGCAGACGGCAACTGGGCGACAGCCCCTGCGCTGTTTAAAGTGTTTGGGGCCCGTCGGAGGGAAGAATAGCGGACAGTCCGGGCCCAATAAAAATCGGGAATGCCAAGCCACAAATCAAAAACCAGGGGATAAAGAAACCCCAAGCCGAGGTAAAAAACCCAAACGGGTGCAAGGTAAAAAAACAGAAAAAAGCCAGGGTCAAGAAAAAAGCCGAGGTCGGGTTTAAAAGGGAAAGAAAAACAACAAGAAAATATCACGGGTTTACAAGGCAGCCAGGGAATATCGAAAGCACAGCACTCAGCTTCGGGGGGTTTAAATGTAAACCCCCAGAAAAACCGCCCCTGTAGCTGTTTGGGAGGGGGCCCCCCCGGGTCCCCCATTGGTTGGGGGCGACTCGGTGCCCAGGAGTGGGGGGCGTCTTTTACTTCACACAGCCCCCGCAGACGTCTATCAGGGTGGGGTCGCTGATCAGCTGCTGCAGACTCTTCTCACTGCAAGCCGAGGGGGCTCCCCAAAACCCCGACAGACCCCCCCCCCCCTTTTAAAGGAGGGGCCCACTGGCCCCTTTCCCCCGGGGTATGGGTTTGTCGGGTGAGACTCATGGAATTCCCTAAACCGGTCATCAGCAGGATGGATTTAGCTGGAACCCATGATCTCCCCTTGGGGAACCATACCCCTTCCAAGGGACCGGGTACTGCGGGTGCCTTTTGGACCTTACGGAACCCAAAAAAAGGGTTTTCATATTCAAAATCCCCCTCTATCCCAAACCCGGGGAGGAGGAGGTCTGGGAGGGCGGAGAAACCCAGGCTAAAAGTACCTCTTAAAAAGGGGCCCGAAGGAAAACTTATTATTCGGAGGACGAGGGAAATTTTCCCAGCCGAAGCCACGGGGTTTAACCACCTCCTGAACCACATAGGGAACCTAAAAATCGGGGGCGCGGGGTTTACCAGGGGGAAAACTTTCAATCCCCAAGTTTTTGGGTTTGAAACCCCAACTTTATCCCCAACCGCAAACCCTCTAGAAAAAGACGCCGTCTTATCAGAATTTTTCTTCGGGTGTTCTGGGTAGGGAACCAATTTTTTGAATTTGGGGCCCGACTGTGCACAGATCTTTAATGAAAAACTCCACCCTGCGTGATGGGGGACTTTACCCACGGGAAAATGACCATGCCTTGGGTGAAAACCAAAATTTAAAATTAAAATGGCGGGGTTTAAACCCCAAGCCCCCCCCCGGGAGCACCTATCCAGATTTTTAAGGGAAAATTTAAACCCAAAGGGGTAAGTTTTTTCCCAAGTTACCTCCCTGATCAGATAATAAAAACGGAGTTTTTGTGTTACCCATTTGATTTCCCCTCTAAAATTCCCCTTTAGTCTCTGGGTGGAAGGCAGGGAGAAGGAAACGGGTGTTCCCAGAGCCTTGCAAAGGGCTTTTAACCAAAAAACGAGAAACGAACTAACCCCCTCTGTCCGAAACAATTTTTTTGGGTAAACTTGCGTTTGCAAGTGTTTGATTTGAGTTAAACCCAAATTTTTTTTTGGACAAACGGCAACCCCCTTAACGACAAGATGGCACATTTTACTGAAACCCGGTCCACTACCACCCAAATAAAACCCTTTTGCCCTCTGAAGGGGAAGGGGCCCTCATAAAATTTCCCTGGAGAAGTGGGGCCCTGGACGTTTTAAAGGGACAGGTTGGGGGAAAAATTCCCCAAGGGGGACGGTTTTGGGGAAATTTTCCCCAGCGCAGACTTCACAAGTGCCATCCGAGGAAATGATGGTCACCCGTTTTCGAGAAAAAAGTTTTTTTTTTCCAGTCACTCCCCGGGTCCCCGATAAAAACAAAATCATGAAATTCTTTTAAAAATTTGTTCCCGAAAAAAGGATGGGGACAAAGACCCCTTTTAAATAGGGGCAGTTAAAAGGTCTCTTTCCTGGGGGGGACCCTTTAAACCTTTAGTGGTAAAAACAGGGGAAATAGCTGAGACAACAGTCTCCCCTTGGGGAATAAAAAGGGGGCCGGGGTCCCCCTGAGATGCGTGGCTGGCACAGAAGCTTCTAGAAAAGCATTTAGCCTTTTACATTTTTCCAACCAGGTCCCTTTAAATAAAACCCCCAAAAAAAATTTTTAAGCACCCTAAAAATAAAAGCCCAACCCCCCTGACTGGATTTTTTCCTTTTAGCACTCCCCTAAAAAGGTAAGATTCTTATGACCCGTAAAAGGGCCGTTATGATGCTGGGGACCTTCGAGGAAGTGGCGCCATTCCCCTTGAAGGGGCCCCCTTAAAAAGCCAAAAAACTCCCGGTTCCCAACTCCCTAATTCCCCTTTTAGCCCGAAGAAAATTTACGTAAAAAAAGGCACAAGGGCGAAGGTTAGTTTATATTAGCGGACCCCTGAGAAAAAGGGCCGCCCCTGCACCCCTACTCGGAAGCATCAACCTAACGACAAAGGGGGTTTTCCCGGATCTTCTTGAATCAAAAACAATCAACCCCTGCTTAAGCTTTTTCAAAAACATCTATGGGGCCCCAGGTTTTCCAAAATACTTTAACTTCACCCCCCTTTTTAGTCATGCATCAAAGGGGCCCAACTAAACAGAAAAAATTTTCGAAATAAATTTACATAGTAAATTCGCAAACCCCAGGAACCACTGCCTGGGGCCCTTTA
This sequence comes from Phyllomedusa bahiana, assembly GCA_025379985.1. Classification (NCBI taxonomy): domain Eukaryota; kingdom Metazoa; phylum Chordata; class Amphibia; order Anura; family Hylidae; genus Phyllomedusa; species Phyllomedusa bahiana. The sequence continues at coordinate 31,447 of JAODAL010024643.1, read as the reverse complement.
AAAGATGAAGGGCGGACCCCAAACAGGGAAAGGCCCTGAATTTTTTTCCCGGGGGCCAAACGGGAAATTTAGTTTTGGGGTTTTGGGGTGTTTCCCAAGGAAAAGGGACCACCTGCCAAACCCCCAAAACACATTTTTTTTTAAACTTTTAAAACAAACTATTTTCCTTCAGGATTTGGTTGAAAAAAGACCCGGGAAACAAGGGTAAAGGGGATTGGGTTTTTTTCCCTTATTTTTTTCCGTTCACGGGAATCTATGCAAAGGACGGAGGCCCCCATCCTTTTCCTACAAAAAAAACCCCCCGCACCCCAAAGGGGGACACCCAAGGTGTAAACTTTCTGCTTTTTTTTTCATTGCAAATCTCTCTGGACCAGACAGGTTTATATTTTTTTCCCCTTTGGGAAAAACCCTTTCTCCCGGGGAATGGTCAATTTGGGACAGCCGTAAGATCTATGGGGGGTTTGTAACTCCGAAATTTTTTTTGAGAAAATTTCTGCAGCAAAGTCTGGGGTAAAAAAAAGGAAAACTGCTCCACCCTCAGTAAATTGCCCAGTATTGGGGGAGGGGGACATCTGTTTTAAACCCCCACCCCCCCTTTTCCCCACTTGACTAATTCACCTGAAATTTTAGTCAAACAATGGGTTTTTTTTTTCCCGAAGCCAAAGGGGAGCCCCAACCCCCAAAACAGCGGGGAGCCCCTCCAAGATTAAAAAAGTACCAAATTTTCAGTAGTATGGGTTTTCCCACCACCATCTCCCCTCAGGAGGACAATGTTGGGGTTGGGCCCCCAGCTTTGTGGAAATGGAGTCAAAAGCCCCCTTTCCCGTATAAAACCAGGGTAGCGGTCTCCAAGGGGAGGCCTAAAAGTTTGACGAAAAACCATCAAAAAAATTTGGGAAACTGATTTCCCGAATTTAAAAAACGCTTCCCCGAACCCGAAGCGAAAAAATTTTCAAATCTTAACTGGTGGCAACAATTTTTTTTGGGTATTTATTGGAAAAAACCGGGTCGCCCCCGGTGGGTTTCCTGCTGACCACCTAGGCGCTGGAGTTTTTTTGGGCCCGGTCTTTCCCTTTGGAGGGACCCCGAACGCCCTTTTCCATCTTGCCACAGTAAAAAGCACAACCCCCCGGGTGCGACGAGTAGTCCTACGGGCAATAGCAAACCTTGCGGAAAAAAGCCCCCCCCCTTGGGATGGGGTCCCCTGGGTTTTAAAAACCAAAAAAAATGGGTTTTTGAGGTGACCATGGGTGGACCCCCCGAAGGGAAACCTTTCCACGAGTCTCTCCCTAAAACGTCGGGCCCGATGAACGGGTAGTGCCATGGCCCCCATCTAAAAATACCAGGGGGAGGGTAAGGGCCCCCAACAAAAACCTTCACATGGTTTACTAAACCCCAATCTAAATGGGATCCCGAGAGTGGGTCATTCCCCAAAACCCGGGAAAGCACCAGCGACGAAATTCAGGCAAAATTTCCCCCAAACCCTTTTTTTTTACCCTGCCCCCAAGGTGGGCGCTGAGCCCTTTGGGGCCCCAGCCCCCTATCCGGGTATCAAAAAGTACCCCTAAGGCGGCAAAGAAGTGTCCCCCAAAAAAACAGTTCTGGCCCACTCCCGGCGGGAACGAAAAGGCCTACCCCTGGGGGGGCCCTGAAGGTTGGGGCTAAACCTTTCCCCCTCTTTTTCTCCCCATTGCCCGAGGTATGTGGGCGGGGCCTAAAATCAGGCGACATCCCTTCTTTAAAAGCCAAAAAAGGGGTTCCTGTTTCCTGAGAACCTGTCAGGCAACTGGGTAGGGGCTCCCAGGAGGGGGAAAGGGAGTGCAGGGAAACTTGGCCCCTTGGGGGGAAAAACTCCCGCGTTTTTACCCCCAGCGGGCCCGATCCTGGACTACCCGGGGTTTTTCCCCCGCATCTGCTTACCAAAAGCTTTTCTGGGGTTTTATAGGGGGTGACATAAAAGTTTCCGTCCTGCATTTAAAATCCCCGCAAAGGGGGGTAAAAGTGGGGCCCTGACTGGAACCCAGCCCATTTTCCCCGCCTGCTTTAAAGTGCCTTTCCCCAGGCGGCAGATGGCAATTGGGGGGACAGGGCCCTGTGGGGGGGGGGGGGGGGTAAAGGGGGGGGGGGGGGGGGTGGGGCCGGGGGGGGGGGGGGGGGGGGAAGGGAAATTGGGGGGCCCAAAAAAGTCAAAACCCCCCCGGGCAATACCAAAAACGGAACCCAAGCCAAAAAATCAAAGGGGAAAGGGGTAAACGTAAACAAGCCCAGGTTTCCCCCCAAAAACCAAAAAGGGAGTGAGGTACAAAAACCCAAAACAAAAACCCGGGGGCAGGAGAAAAAAAGCCCAAGTCAGGTACTTTGGTAAGCAAAAAAAACAAAAAAATAACACAGGTAAACAAGGCAGCCAGGAGAAAAACGCAAAGGGGCACAACCCGCTAGCAGGGGGTTTAAATGTGATCCCCAGAAAACCCCCCCTGTAGTGATTTGGGGGCCGGGCCCCCAGGTCCTCCCTTTTGGGTGGGGGCGACTCAAATCGTGTCCCCGGGTGGGTGGGGGTCTGTCAAAACCCCACAGTCCCAGAGAACCCCGTCTATCAGGGTGGGGGCGCTATCAGGTGTGCAAACTCTTCCTCCCTGCAAGCCGAGCGCTGCCCAGCCCTGACATGATGGCTGTGTGTTGAGTTATTTTGAGGGCACAGCAAATAAATTACTGTTTATAACAAGCTTGTATGCTGACTACATTTACATTGTATCAAAGTGTGTCATGTCATCAGTGGGTTTCCCGATGAAAAGACATAATACAATATTTAAAAAAAAAAAAAATGGGAGGGGTGTACTCACTTACAAACAGTATTGTGTTTTCTTTCTTTATAATGTGTACATATGTATATGGTGTATATAGAAAGTTTATGATGTTAATGATGATATAAGCACCTGCAATTAGGTGCAAGGGTGCTTTAAGCATTGTTGAGAGGGAAAGGCCTGCAACAGTAGAGAATAAGTAAGAGGCTGCAGATATAAAGTTTAGTCAGCCCTTATTTTCAGTCCAGTTAGTGTAATGCTCATTAGTCAGTCGGGGCATGATACCAGTGTCGGACTGCGGGGTCTGGGGCCCACAGGGGAGTTATGTGATCGTTGGGTGGCCCCACCTACTGTACATAGAAATATTACCAAGGCCTCTCGGTACATAAACCGCGCTGGCCAAATAAAACCACATAATCCCAGAGTGCAAAAACATGAACTGTATTGTGTAGTACAATAGCAAAGAGAATCACATCTATCGGTATCTCACCCATTTTGCTCAGACTATACGTATTCATAGACCACAGGGCTAAAGTAGCTCCAAACCATATCCCCTCCACCCACATACAATATCCCCCTCCACCACATACAATATCCCCCTCCATCCAACATACAATATCCCCTCCCAACCACATACAATATCCCCTCCACCCGACATACAATATCCCCCTCCACCCACATACAATAACCTCCCCCACCCACCATCACAATATCCCCCGCTCTCACCCACATACAATATCCCCACCACTCCCACATACAATAATACCCCTCAATAGTCCACTATAGCAAAATCCCCCTCCACCCACATACAAAATCCCCCTCCACGTGCCCACATACAATATCCCCCTCCAAGAGCCCAACTACACAATATCCCCCTCCATCAGCCCACATACAATATCCCCCTCCATAGCCCCACATACAAATAGCCTATCCCCTCCACGACCCACAAACAATATCCCCCTGCCAATAGCCCACATACAATAGTCCCCCACCACCACACATACAATATCCCCCTCCAATAGCCCACATACAAAATCCCCCCCTCACTCCCACATACAATTATCCCACTCCACCCACAACAATATCCCCCTCCACCCACATAACAATTTCCTACTCCCAATATTTCCCTTGGTCACTGCACCTTGCCACCCTCCTAAAATAATACACCGAGCAAGAGAAAGTAAGAAGTCCCAACACCCTATCACAGGTCAATACATGGGACACAGGACGCTGGCGGCAATATACGGCCCGAGATATCCAACAGAAACGCAACCATAATAGAGGGTCCAATTCCAGCTCATGGTATAACCAACAACTCCACCATTATAGAGACCACATAGAGGTCAGTACACCAGCTCAGGTATATACCTACAACATACAACTGCCATATAGAGACCACATAAGTCATACCCCAGCTCAGGTTATAACCTACAACACCACCACATTGAGACCACATAGAGGTCAGAACACCAGCTCAGGTATAAACCTACAACCCCAACAATAGAGACCACATAGAGGTTCCATACAACCAACTCAGGTATACCTACAACACCACCATATAGAGACCACCTAGAGGTCAGACATCACTTCAGAGTATAACCTACAAACAAACACACCATATAGAGACCGACATATGAGTCATACACCACATGGGCTCACATACACAATACAGTGAATGACAGCAACTGATCCGAATTATACACTCACCGGCCACTTTATTAGGTACACCTGTCCAAACTGCTCCGTTAACACTTAAGTTCTATCAGCCAATCACATTTGCGGCCAACGTCAGTGCATTTTAGGCATTGTAGACACATCGGGTCAAGACAATCTCCTACTGCAGTTCAAAACCAGCAAATCAGAATGCGGGGAAGAAAAGGGATTTGAGTGGCCATTGAACGTGGGCATGGATGTTGGAGCCATGAAGAGGCCTGGGTTGCTGATGTATTTTCCAGAAACTGCCTATCTCCCCCTGGGATTTTTTCACCATCACCACAACCATTCTCTAGGGTTTACAGAGCAATGGTTCCCGAGAAAAGAAAAAACATCCAGTGGATTCGGCAGTCCTGTGGGCGGGATAAATTGCCTTAGTTGATTGCCAGAGGTCAAAGGAGAATATGGGCAGACTTGCTTCGAGCTTTTGATAGAAAGCGCAACAGTTGGAACCTCAAATAGCCACCCGAATTACTAACCAAGGTAAGTCCAGAAGAGCATCTCTGAACGCACAGTACGCGAACTATGATGGCAGATGGCTACAGGCAGCAGAAGACCACACCGGTGGTGCCACTCCTTTCAGCTAAGAACAGGCAACACATTTAGGCACCCAATTTGCCGCAAGCTCATCGAAATTGACAGAGAAAGATTGGAAAAAAAACGTTGGCCTGGTCAGACTAGTCTCGAGGGTTTCCCATGCTGCGACAAATTCGGTATGGTTAGGTCAGAATTTGGCATTCAACCAAGCATGAAAGCATCGGATCCACCCCATCCTTGTACAACGGTTTCAGGCTGGTGGTGTGGTGGTGTCATGGTGGTGGGGAATATTTTCTTTGGCACTCCTATGTGCCCCTGGTACCATATTTGTGATCATCGTTGCAGATCACCTATTGTGGAATCTATGTGACGAAGAATATATGAGGCAGTTCCTGAAGGCAAAAAAAGGGGGTCCAACGCCGTTTTCTACATGGTGGTATACGACGCTAAGTAAGAGCATGGTCCGGTGAGTTTGTATAAGTAAAATATCTCCCTGAAAATCAGGACTCAGACCCGGAGAACGTCTACATCAGTGAGGAGCTCTTATGTCATTCTCTCATAGAGTCATTCTTATTCCCTTTTCTCCCTCTGCATCCGTTCCACAACCTCCACATGATGACTTGTCCCGGCCACAAACTCTTCCCTCAGAAATTACACACATGAAAATCTTAGAATCCTCAATTTCCCAGCATCTCTTTACCTAATTATTCCGCACCACTGTACAAACTTCCCAGGTGTGGGGAGCAGGTACAAGCCATAACTTAGGAGGCCTAGGTATCCTAAGGGGTTGGAGGTGGGGAAAAGACCTAACCCTCTGGAAATAATTGACTACAACTATGGGCTTGTAGCCCTCGTCAATTATATTACCATGTAGGGTAGACAAACTCTAGGCAGGTAGGCAGAATAGGCAAGATGCCCCAGTCAGGTAGGAAGGTGGTATCTTTCATTCCTGTCTGACCCCAGATAGATAAGCTGTAGCAAGTTAGGGGTCCCCATATATAGGCTTGCAAGCAGTTTAGGGACCCCTTTATGTAGCGTATACAGCAGATTAGGTCTTACCCATCGAAGTAGTATACAGGCAGTTAAGGCCGTCCTTTAAGGTAGTTTGCAATTGGGGGGGGTAGTCAGGGAGGTCTCCTTTTATAGGTAGCGTGTGCAGAATCAATGCGATGCCCCCGTCCCCCCTTTAGCTACTGTGTAGGTATATGGGGCCCCTTTAGTCATTTAGGTAGCCAGGGCACCCTTTTCAGTTAGTCAGGATACCCCTCTGTTAGGTATCAAGCGTCCGCCTTTAGGTCTCAGGGGCCCCCCTTGTATTCAGGGCCCACCCTAGTCAAGTTAGTCTCGGGCCCCTCTTTAAATGGTAGCCCAGGCCCCCCTTAGTAGACAGGGCCACCCTTGGTAGTCAGGGCCCTACCCCTTGATGAGGTAGAGCCCCAGGCGCCCCCCGTTGTATCCCAGAGGGGCCCCCTTTGAGGTAGCCAGGGCCCCCCGTAGGTAGACCCAGGCCCCCTTTTAGGTATCCAGGGGCCACCCCTTGTAGTCCATGTGGCCCTCCCCTTAAGTTCAGGGCCACCCTTGTAGGTAGTCCAGGGCCCCCTTTGTAGTCAGGTGCCCCCCCTTAGTAGCCAGGGACCCCGCCTATAGTAGCCAGGGCCCCCTCTAGGTAGCCCAGGTGGCGCCCCCTGTAGGTAGTTACAGGGGCCCCCTGTAGGATAGCCAGGCCCCTTTTAGTATCTCAGGGGCCCCTTTAGGTAGCCAGGGCCCCATTTTGTACTCAGGGCTCCCTTTTGTAGCCCGGGCCCCCTTTTAGGTAGCCATGGCCCCCCTTAGTATCCAGGGGCCCCCCTTGAGTAGCCAGGGCTCCCCATAAGGTTAGATCAGGCCCCCTTGTAGTCATGGGGTCACCCTTGTATAGTCCAGAAGAGCCCCCTGTAAGTAGTCAGGGGCCCCCTGTAGGTAATCCATTGCCCATGCCCCTTTATGTAGTCAGGGTTGAGTGCCCCCCCCTGTAGCCCAGGCCCTCTTTGTAGCCAGGCACGCACGCCCCTTGTAGCCAGGGGCCAGCCCCTTGTAGCTCAGGCCCCCCTCCTTGTAGCCATGAGGACGCCCCTGTGCGGTAGCCAGAGACACCTCGAAGGAAGCAGGGACCCTCCTGAGTAGTGTACCATGGCCCCTTTTGCATACGGACCCCTTGTTGTAGCCAGGGGACCCCCCATGTAGCCACGGGCCCCCCCCCTTGTAGCCAGGGGGTCCCCCCCGTTAGGTAGCCAGGGCCCCCTAGGTAGCCAGGAGGCCCCCCCCCCTTGTAGCCAGGGACCCCCCTAGTAGCCAGGGACCGACTGTGAGTCAAGGCCCCCGCCCCTTGTAGCCAGGGACCCCATGTAGACTGGGCCCCAACCCTTGAATCCAGGGACCCCCCTTGTAGCAGCAGCCCCCTTGTAGACAGGACCCCTTAGTAGCCAGGGGACCCCTCGTTTTTAGCCAAGGGACCCCCCCGCCCGTTAGCCAGGAGAATCGCCCCTAGGGTACCAGGGACCTCCCTGTAGTCTAGAGTTCCCCCCATGTAGCCAGGGCCCCCCTGTAGTCAAGATCCCCGGCCACCCCCTTGTAGTCAGGGACCCCCTAAGTCAGTGACCCCGCCCATGGAAGCCAGGGACCCGTGGGCCCCTTGTAGCCATGTAGCCCCTTTGTAGCCCAAGGACCCCCTGTAGTCCGAGCCGTCCCCCATGTAGCATGGACCGCCCCTTTTAGCCAGGGACCCCTGTAAGTCAGGGACCCCCTGTAGCCCCATGGACCCGCCCCATTGTAAGCCATGTTACTATCTCCGCAGTTAGCCCAGGGAAAAAAAATAACACCCACTTGGACCAGGACCCCCTGTGTCACCCAGGGTCCCCCCTGTAAGCCAGGGACCCCCCCTTGTAGCCCAGGGGACGCCCCTTGAGCCAGGGCCCACCCCTTGTAGTCAGGGGGAGCCCCCCCCCTTGTAGTCAGGGCACCCCCCTTGTTAGGTCCAGGCCCGGCCCATTTAGCCAGTGACCCCGTTATGTAGAGCCAGTGACACCCTTAGCCAGGACCGCCCCCTGTAGCCAGTGGACACCCTTGTATCCAGGACCCCCTGTAGTCAGGAGCCCCCCCCCCTTGAAGCCAGGGCCCCCCCCTTTTTTTGTTGGGTAGCGCAGGGCCGCCCCTTCGTAGCCAAGACCCCAAGTCGTCCAGGAGCCGCGGCCCTTTGTAGGCCAGGGCCCCACCCCAGTAGCCGAGGGACCCCCCCAAAGTCAGTGCCCCCCTTGTGTAGCCAGGGCCCGCCCCTTGTTAGCCAGGTGCCCCCCCCTTGTAGGCCAGGGGACCGCCCCTGTAGTCAGAATGCCCCTCTTGTACCAGGGACCCCCTGTAGTTCCCAGAGCGCAACCCCACTTGGAGTCAGGGACCCCCTGTAGTCAGAACCCCCCCCTTGTAGCCAGTGACCCCTCCTGTACGTTCAGAGCCCCCCCGCTTGGAAGTACAGGACCCCCTGTAGTCAAGAGCCCCCCCCCCAGTAGTCATAGGACCCCCCAGTAGTTCAGAGCCCCCCCTATACCAGGGACCGCGCCTTATTATTTAAAATAAAACAAACCAAAAAACAACAACCAGCCACTTTACCTGGCTCCGCTATTCCCCGCTCCTTGTGTGCAGTCCCATTCCGCTCCGAGCATCCCCGCCGGACCTTTCCTGTACTTCCGCCCTGGCAACATAGGCGGCGTCTGTGAATGATGTCACCAGCGCACTCCTACGTCGCAGATAGGGGCTGCGTCTACTAAAACGCCTTCAGCCTGCCAGGCAGATCAGCGGAGCGCAGCGCTAGTTGCTGTGCTCTGCTGACACCGCGCAGCCCCGGGAGTCGGGGACATCAGTCCCCAACTCCCGGGACGGTCTCTGGGTGCTCGGGACGCGTCCCGGGTGCTCGGGGCCCGGGAATGCGCGGACGGGCCCCGGGAGCGGCGGCACTGCCTCCGGGGCCCCCCGCGGCTCGGGGGGGGCCCACTGGGGGATTCCCCGGTTCCCCAGTCCGAGCCTGCATGATACTGAATAGGAGAAAAATACTTACCTCGTAGATGCTCTCGTTCAGTTGTTGCAGCCGTCCCAGTGATCCTAGAAGTAGACTCCCCCATTGATACTTCACATGAGAGGTGCAGCCATTCACAGGCTTAGAGCGTCGGACTAACGAGGATTTGCTAGTGTCAGAACACCCATACCCCTCACCTACTACTTGACAGCACTGGAGTGGGACAAGTAGGGCTTACCATCAGCCAGGATCACTGACAGAAGCAGGAGAAACAAAGAGAATGAAAGAAAGAGATGAAGCACAGAGAGAGATGGGGTACAGCAGCCAGAGATACAGAGAAAGGGACAAATGAGAACATTGTGACAAGTGCTGCAGGCCTGGTGGTGCAAGGACTATGGGTACACTCAGGCCATGATGGCTGGAGAACGTCGTGCTTCTTCCAGTGGGCTCAGCAGTGTAACTGAAGGTGTAGGACCAGTTACAGATGAGAGTTGGGAAATATAAAGTGTCACAGCTGGAGAAAGGGACACCAGCTGTGTAGGAATTGGAAAGAATCCTTCTTCTGAAGAGCTTACATGATAATTGTGGTAAAGAAAGAGTTTATGTGACTGTCTTCTTTGTATCCACACCTGTGCTCCACCAGCATTGTAAAATTGAAGCATGTATTGCTCTGCAAGTGTTGAGACCATAAATAAAATCTATAACACCCCAGGCTGAAAAGTCTCTGCGGTTACTTCCATGCCTGTGCACTACATGTTCCAGCAACACCACTGGTGGGCCCATTAACACCAGCATCCACACACATCCACCATCCTGGTGTACCTACCTGCTTGACACATGTAACCTGCATCCCGCCCCTTACACAAGCACCAGCAGATGTTCTAATACCCTGCATGGGCAACATTATAACTAATTGACCAATGCCGTCTGTCACTTATTGATATTAATTATTTCAATGAATGTGACTGTATTGACAAAACATATCATGGCACTTCACGATGAAATGTAATTCAACACTATTTTTAGTGTGGGGGTTGTAAAGTATAATACGTGATTAAGTGAAACTGGAACTTCCATTATTTCTTTAACGTCTTCCCATTTCTATAGCTTAAAATACTTTAACTTCCACTTGTGTGTGTTTTAATTAAAGCTTGATGTGAGCAATAAGAAGAGGGTATGAATAAGTCTGTATTAGTTGCCATAGAAACAGTTTAAACATCTGTTGACTGTAGAGTGATATTGATTTAATCTTTTATGCTGTTTTTGCCTTTAGATTAAGAAAATCATGTAAGAAAGCTCAACACATATAATTGACATGATCAGCAGTGACAACATGTTTTTTCATCAAGCTCTCAGAGCGTGCAAAAATGCCATATACTGTTAAATAATGTGCATTATCAAATGCACTAAGCATACATTGTAAAAGGCTATACTATAGGGTATTACTATAGGAAAACAAATTAATTCCCACATAAATATCTTATACTTAAATAATAATATATTTAATTAAATTTTAAGTTTATTTATTTTACTATTATATATATAGATAAAAAAAAGATAGAAAATAATAGATAGGATAGATAGATAGAAAATTTAAAAAATTTATGAATGAAATGGTCAGAAAAGTCCTATATATTGTACATTTTTTATACATATGAAACCATGGTCTACTTTAACATTTCAAATCATTATTATTATTATTGCTAGCTTGACAGATATGGGATCACATTTATTTCAGATCATAAAATAGAAAAAATAGAGGCATACATAATAATCCACAGAAAGGTTAAAAGACCAATTTTCAATGGGATACAGAGAAGCCTTAATGCTATATGAAGATCAGTGTTGGACTGGGGTACTTGGAACTCACTAGTGGAGTTAATTCTTAGGGCCCACCAGTGGAGTTGATTCTTGGGGCCCACCAGTGGAGTTAAAATTTTTGGGTTCACCGGGTGTTTGGAGTGGTTGATTCTTGGGGGCCCCCAGTGGAGTTGATTCTTTGGGGGCCCCCCAGTGGATTTTATTCTTTGGGGGCCCACCAGTGGATTTGATTCTTGGGGCCCACCAGTGGAGTTGATTCTTGAGGCCCACCAGTGGAGTTAATTCTTGGGGCCCACCAGTGGAGTTGATTCCTGGGGTTCACCCGTGGAGTTGATTCTTGGCGCCAACCAGTGGAGATGATTCTTGGGACCCACTAATGGAGTTAATTCTTAGGGCCCACCAGGGACGTTGACTATAGAGGCCCACCAGTGGAGTTAATTCTTGGAGCCCACCAGTGGAGTTGATTCTTGGGGTCCACCAGTGGAGTTGATTCTTGGGGTCCAGCAGTGGAGATGATTCCTGGGGCCCACCAGTGGAGCTGCATCTTGGAATCAATTCTACAGCTAGCGCACATAACTCCAGATGCTGCACATGATTCTTGCTTTCTGAATTTCTCCCTGAAAAGCAGGCCTACTATTCTCAATAGCCCTTATGCCTAGAGGCCCATCATAACCATAGGCCCAGCAGGGGTTTCTTCTGCTCCTATGCGTGCCAGTCTAAGCTTGGGAGAGATTACATTCATTTCTGTCCAGCAGATAAATCACACCCTGCTGCAGTATCGGTCAGATAAGATAGATGTAACTCACATGATTTCTACAAAAGGTTAAAACTTAACTATTAGGCTATGTTCACACGGCTTAACTGCGCCCCGCAATTACGCCGTGTGGCCGGGGCGGGGGAGGAGCGGGGGAGTGAGCGGGAGGCCGGCACTTCGCCGGCCCATTGACTTGCATTACCAGTGGCGCGTATACGGCGCTGGTAATTCACATGTCAATTATCTCCCCACCCGGCGGATTCGCCAAGCAGGGAGAGGAGATGTAATCCATAGTTCTCTTATGAGAACTGTGGATTACCGTAATGAATGGGCCGTTTTCAGCCCGTAATTTGCGCACTTCGGCGTGTAATTACGGACCGAAATACGGCCCATTTTAAGCCATGTGAACATGGCCTTACTCTAAAATATTAATAAACAAAGTATAAGTGCCTCAATCTTAGTAAAACAGAGAGTATAGGTGAGCCCATATAGAGTAAATTTTGTATACATAGGGGCAAGCTGTTGAGGTGCAGGGGGGGGCGCCCTTTTTATATCTTAGCTCTATAGTCTCTGGAAATAGGACATTATCTGTAAATGGAATACATTAAGAAAATCAGTGAAACACGACATTGGTGAATATCCTGCATTTATCCAGGTCACGTGAGTCACTTGCTGTCCCTTTCTTTTTTCTGCCTTATGTATACAGAAATTACTCCATATGGACTTATCTATATTCTCTGTTTTTTACTAATATACTTTGTCTGTTAATATGTTTTAATAAAAGTTAAGTTTTAACCCTTTGTAAAAATACAGTGAATTGTGTTATGTTGAAGGTAAATTAACCTAACTGTAAATCAGTGACAAAAATTATATTGATGGATGCCACTGGAGGTCAAAAACATCATGTGAATGGGGCTTTAGAAAGCAAGACTTCATGTACTTGACCAACCCATGTTGTGATGCCAAAGGCTGCTCTAGACCAAAGGACTGTGTCTTAAAAATTATAGAAAGCAGCTCTGCATATCAACCAATGTTTCTAGGGGAGTCAATGGTGCCTCATTGAGACATCATTTATTGGCACATGGAGTATAGTTCTTTAATACTTATTAAAGGGAATAAGTTACCTTCATAACAGAATTAATGTATCCAGCTTTTCTCTGAGTATAAGCCTTAATACCATTTTTGGTTTAGTGGTTGATAAAAACTTGTACGATTTGTGATTTTACCAAGGTTTCAATTTTATCCTAAACATCTGCAACGTTTCAGTACATCACTGTTCAGAAATAAATATTGTAACCATTTTCTTCATCATGTGTCCTTAATGTGAATGCCCGCACTTTTAACATTTTTTTAATTTAAAATCTTTGTTGATTAAAGTATTAAAGGCAGCATGGCCTTGGTTCCAACTCCCTTGCATAGACATTGAGTAAAAATTAAAGAATTCTGTCTGCTTGAAGCCACTACTAGGTGGTGTTGAGTTCTATGTATAAACAGTATGCAGCAGGATACTACGCTTTTCCTAGTACTGGCTGCAGGAATCCAGAATTTAATTATTAAACTTTGTCTATCCATGGAATTTGTATCAGAAAAACATCACTGAGTACTATAAAAATTAATTAAATATAAATTAGAAAATAATCAGATCAAAATGTTGGACCTAAAATTAACATTAATGTTTTTAGACAAATAAAAGCCACATATTCTTTTTCACGTTTTATTTGCGCCAAAATTTCTATGCACCTCTTACTTTAAAAAATAAAGTGGTCAGGGTTTGTTAAACGAGCTGTGGCCTACCATGGTCCAAAATAATTACTATACTTTATGAGAGCCGTGTATAAAATGCTGACCTTAATGATTTCCCCCATAATGTTTAAAGGTAAACATTCACCTTAAAGTATTATTTAGAGATATGTGAGTAATAATTGCTAACATGTTGTTTTATACATGTTGTGCTATTCTTTTATGATTTTTATTGACGCTATCTGAACTATTTTGAGAAAAATGTCCATTTAATGTACCCAAAAGCACATGATAGAGTGGAGATTCAACCAATTATCATGGACATTTTACTTTTAACCACTGTGACCACTCCGATCTATGATGATATCAAGCAGGCTCTGGTTAGGCAGTACAACTTGACTCCTGAGATATACCGGAAGAAGTTCTGGAGTGTGCAACAGGGTCCTACCTACAGCTAGGCTGACCATGGGATTGGACCTCACCACTGTTCAGCAGCTTCAGGAGCTCACAACAATGGAGCAGTTTTTGTGGAATTGCCCAGTAGACTTCCAGCAGAATCTCCGTGATCGGAAGCCAATGGTGGCTTTCACAACAGCAATCTTGGCAGTTGAGTATTTAAACAACAGGACTCCTGAGGCCAGGGAAGCTTTCGACTGGAGAGGGGGTAAGGCGAACGTAGTGCCTGTTGTCCCTGCCCTTGCCTATGTTTCCCTCTCCAGGTCTGTAGAGAAATCCCTGAATCTGCTACCTGTGCAAGCAGCCAGGACACTTCAAGGCCATGTGTCCACAGCACCAGGAGAGCCAGTCCATTTCCCTGTTCAAGAAACCGCCCACTGTTCTGTATGTGAGTCGGGTTGGTGGGAGGTCCTTGACAACTTTCAGTCTGTCACCATAGGGCAGGCTGTGGGCATGGGACTCTGGGACACTAGCACTTAGATGACTCTTGTGCGGCTTGAGCTGGAGTCCCCACAGGATTTTGTGCCCGGGAAAACCCTCACTGTCGCCAAGGTTTGTTTGGACTGGGGCACTGGGCAGGAAATGAGGGAAGAGGGGGTATCATCAAATATTCCTGCAAGTGTTTTTTTTAGGGGCATACTTGGGGTGGCTAGTGTCCCAATATGTGGCCAATGAACCCCTGAAGTCTCATCCCCTAGACTATAATGTTATGTTCACCCCTGTTCTTGCTGATGACAATGTAAATAACATGCCTACAGATAGGAATGTGGGGGTGGGTGATGAAATGTGTCCCTCTCCACCATGTGGAGAGGAGGCAAAGCCAGCAGGCTGCTGTGATGCTGTGGGGTGTGTCCAGCAAGCCAGCTGGAATGTGTTGTCCAGGAGAATGGGAATCTCTCAGGGGCCTGACGGCTTCCCCCTTCCAACCAAGTGGCTGATGGGGTGGGCAGAGGCCAGGAAACAGGTCCCAGGGAGCTGACAGAAGATGTGGCAGTCTCGTCTATTTGGGTCATGTCTAGTCAGGGGTTTCAGGTGGCATTAGAGACTGACAACAGCCTGAAAGCTCTCAAGATGCAGGGGGCAGAGCATCTGTACTTCCCACACCTGCTATTTGCCTACTGGGAGGTTTCACAGGCCTCAACTGGGTTCTCTCCCTTTGAGCTCCTCTATGGGCAAACATGTGCGGGAGGGCCTGGCTCTGGTGAAGGGAGACTTGGCCACCCCTGAGGGGTCAGTCAATTAATATGTCATGCGCTTCCGTGACTGGATTCAGGAATTGACACAGCTGGTGCACGATAATATGGCACAACCCCAAGCAGACAAGAAGCGATGGTGCGACCAAAATGCTTGTGAGAGGACCTACCATTTGTCAGAAGTTGTGGATACTGGTCCCTACACCACAAGAAAAGCTTCAGGTAGCCTGGAAAGACCTGTACCTCGTGCATCAGCAACTCAACACCGTCACGTATCTTGTCACTCTGGACCTCAACTGGGGAAGACAGAAGGCCTTTCACGTGAATATGATGAAGGCATATAATGAACAGGAGGCATGTGCCCTCCCTGTATGCAACCTGCCAGAGGAAGGAAAGGTGAAGACCCTCCTGGATATGCTTGCCCTGGTTAGGGCCAGTGTATTTATCGTGAATGTGGAGGATTGCAAACAGCTCCTGGAAGAACAACGGCAACTCTCCACCCCTTCCAGGAGTTGTTCAGCAACACGTCCGAATATACAGAGTCGACTGTCCATCATGTGGACACCGGGGATCACCCCTGATCTGGCATTCAGCATATCGGGTCTCCTTGGAGGTGCAGCAGCACATGCACCAGGAGATTGACGATATGCTGAGGCTGGTGGTCATTCAAGCATCCAAGAGCACCTGGGCTTGTCCCAAAGAAAGACAGGACCACCACTGTGGTTGCCCTCCACAGTCGGTTGGACAAACAACTGCAAAACGGCCTCCCAGGCACTGAAGGCTGCCAGTTCCAGCATCCTGGTACTACAAGCAGCCGACTTCATCCCTGCCATTTTTGTTACAGACCAACGGCAGTGACTTTGGCCTCTGTGCAGTGCTCAGCCAGGTTGATGTAATGGGCTAGGAACATCCCGCTATGTACCTGAACCGGAAGCTCCTGCCTAGTGAGGTGGCCTACTCCATGATGGAGAAGGAATGCCTGTCAATACTTGTATGGGAGCCATTTAATCATTAAGACAGACCACAACCTCTTTAGCTGGCTACACACTGTCTCCAGAACAAATGGGAGGTAGCTACGCTGGAGCCTGATGCTCCAACAGTACCATTTCACCATTCACAGCAATACTGACCAGTTATCAAATCAAGGGGAAACAGTGGACAGGTGCATAGAGGAATACCGGAGATTGCTGCCACCCAGCGCCCTCTAAAGGAGAGAGGTGTGATGAATGTAACATATACAGTAGTTTGATCACTGGATCAGAGGGCTTCACTTAGGATGCAAAGCATGTCAGCACCCTGGTGCATAGGATGTGAGTCCTAGCAGGGGGTCGTTGCTTCAAAAGACCTTTATGTGTTAATTTCACACCTCTAGCCAACCTCTTGGAGTCAAGGCATTAAGACCATGCAACTAGTCAGAAGTGAGAAGCTAATCAAAAGGCTTTAGTCAGACGATCCGAAGCCATGACTTCATAAAGAATTGTGGAATTGTTACTCATCGTACCTGCATACCGGTTCCATATTTGAGAACTCTGGAACGTGGCACACACAAACAGTAAACTTTCTTACTCCAAGAACTCGGCCCAGAGGGTAGTCGGGGGCATCGAACCATCCCAAAGGTGTGAGGGAGCATGACCGGCTAGGGTTTAAAGCGTGTACCAAGCAGTAGCTGGCAGTTGTATTTTGAGGGTGGTCATGCCGAGCTAGCATTTCGGAAGGAACCAGGAACTCGCTTCCGTCACATGCCCCCCATTTGGCTGCGCAGTGCTAAGGCCTAACACTAGGTAATTGGCTTGTTTACTTTATACTGTCTGTAACTCCTTACCTGTATTTCCTGTATCTGACCACAGTATATATATCTGTACCCACTGTGTTCGTGGGCCATGCCAGCGATCATGTGGGCTATCCTCTCTCACTCTCTGTGCCTGCGGGGACCGAGTCAATTTGTGAAACCTGTATCCAGCTGCCCCTATGTACCCATAGGTGATGCAGAACCTCACCTATACTTCACATATTGGTTATGTGTCAGGCCATGGTCAGAAGGTTCTGACACGTCAGCCAACTAACAGAAGCTGTTCGTTACACACCTAATTTCAGTGCATTCAATGAATTATAACTTATTGAAGTAATAATCAAAGATCAGCAGAGACACAAGCTAAATTTTGTTTCCCTCTATTGAGCAGCTATTAATATTTACATTAAAGTTACAAGTTATCATGCTAACCATTATTAGGTCTATAAATTACTTTTAAATACATTTACAAATTAAACCAAAATGTATGCATTCATCATTGTCATTGTGTATATATTCGCCCATCTATGTAAGCATTCTGCCCTAAAAGGTAACAAACTTTGGCACGATGATGTGCCTCTTAGTAAGCTTGGTGCATTTTACTGCAAGGTAAACTGAGTAAAAGAAACATCTAAAACACTAGTTTTAGTAAGTTCCTACATATGTTTCTGAACAGTATTTCTCTCAGGATAATTAAAACAAAATCAATCGGTTCTGCCCTTTAATGGGACTCAAATATTCGAATAACAGGTTTTTGTGGTTTAATTTTCAGTGCTAATAATGGAGTAAAAGTATATATGCATATACTGTATACAGTTTAGGCAAGCAATTTAACTTTAAGGGCCTCATGTATGATGACTGTCTAGGTCTAAGACTTTCTTTGTTGCTGAAAGCAACCATTCAGAGCTCCCCATTAATCTCATATAGTGCTCTGAAAAAATGAATTACCAATAATACCACAACTATAATCGTGACTACCAGTTGTACACAGGCTCTGCAGACAAATAAATGATTACAGTACAGTTACATTTAGTGACTCAAAGGTGACGTTTTTTCTGATGAGAGTTGTTCTCTTTCCCTTTTTTTCTCCATCCGGTCCAGATTGTCATGATGAATTCTCCCGGCCACCACTAGTCCCTGCGGAATTGACCACACAAACACTTGAGATGCCTTACTTTTCCAATACCTTCCTACCCGTGCTCCATCTCTGTACAAACTCCCCATCTATAGCGCCACAAATCATAAAAATCAACCCCTTGTGTCCCAAACAATAATAGTACCTCCAAATAGTAGATGGCTGTAAGGGCTCCTGTTTGTGCACCCAGTTTTATGTTTTTTTTGTGTCCTCATAAAGTAGGTAAACCCCCGATGTAGTAGATAAGAAAAAGACAAATCAATTAGGCAGATAGGTGGATGCACCTTTTAGGTAAATAGACCCCAATTAGGCAGGTAGGTCCCCTTATTAAGTATGTAGGCAGGTTGCCTTCCCCATTGGATAGGTAAATACGCACCCATTAGGGTAGACCCCCCCAGACTTACTTTTTAACCCCTAAGGACCCTGGACGTATGAGTACGTCCCAGGGTTCATAAGCAGCTTTGCAGGGGGATCGTGCCGCTAACACCCGGCCGTTATAGAGCGAATGGGCAGCGTTGCCTGTCCGTGCTGTTTAACCCTTCAGATGCCGCGGCAAAGATGGTCGCGGCATCTGAATGAATTAAGATCGGTGTCCCACACCGATGTTGAGGGTGATCGGCACTGCCACAGTATAGCTGCAGCGATCCGACCCCTGGACATGGCAGCGGGGAGCCTTGGGAAGGCTCCTGTCACTTCCATGTCCTGGTTTGCCCCACTTCCGTCCGCAGACAGAAGTGGGGAAAACGCCATCTTGGTACAGTCTAATGCATTGCCTATGCAATGCATTAGACTGTATTGACAGTCGCGCCACCTAGTGGTCAAGCACAAAAGGTGGCCTCAATGTTAAAGTAAAAAAAAAAAAGTTTTACAGTACAAAAAAGAGTATTAAAAGTTCAAATCACCCTTCTTTTCCCATTTTACAAATAAAAACAATAAAATAAAAAAAAGTTACACATATTTGGTATCGCCGCGTCCGAAAAAGTCCGCTCTATAAAAATATAACATCATTTATCCCGTACACTGAACACCATAGAAAAAAAAAAATCCAAACGCCAAAATTGCGTTTTTTGGTCATTTTACGTCACTTAACCCCTTAACGACCCTGGGCGTATGAGTACGTCCCAGGGCCGCTAACGGGCTTTGCAAGGGGATCGCTCCGCGACCCCCCCGCACAGCCTCCGGGTTTTAGCGGCTAATCGCCGCTAACACCCGGCAGTAACAGCGCCGGCGGGTGGCTCCGCCCGCTGGCGCTGTTTAATCCATCAGACACCGTGGCAAAGATGGCCACGCCATCTGAATGAACGCCAATCGGTGCCGCGCACCGATCGTTACGGTCATCGGCACCGGCGCAGCTATGCTGTGCCGATCCGACAACCGGGCATGGTGGTAGGGAGCCTTGTGAAGGCTCCCGTCACTTACACTGGCCGGTTTGCCCCACTTCCATCTGCAGACAGGAAGTGGGGACACCGCCATCTTTGTACACCCTAATGCATTGCCTATGCAATGCATTAGGTTGTATTAACAATCGCGCCCCCTAGTGGTCAAGCACCATAGGAGGACTAAATGTAGAAAAAATAAATAAATAAAGTTTTAAAGTACAAAAAAAAAAGTATTAAAAGTTCAAATCACCTCTCCTTTCCCCATTTTACAAATAAAATCATTAAAATAATAAAAAAGTTACACATATTTGGTATTGCCGCGTCCGAAAAAGTCTGATCTATAAAAAAATCACATCATTTATCCCGTACGCTGAACACCGTAGAAGAAAAAAATTCCAAACGCCAAAATTGCGTTTTTTTGGTCATTTTACGTCACTCAAAAAATGTAATAAAAGTGATCAAAAAAGTCGCATGCATTCCAAACTGCTAGCGATAAAAAGTACACTTCGGCCCGCAAAAAATGCCCCCTCACTGACGTCCGTAGGTGTTAGTACAAAAAAGTTATTGGTTGCACAAACTGGCGCCGCGGCGCAAATTTCAAAAGTAGAAAAAGTTATGAATTTTTTTACGGTACCAAAACATAACGGAAACCCTACATGTTTTGTATTGCCAGATGCGTATCCACCTGTAGAATACAGATAACACATTGTATTGACTGAAGATTGAACGCCGTAAAAGCAAAACCCCCGCAAACATGGTGAAAATACATTTTTTTTTTCACAATTTGTCCCACTTGGAATTTTTTTGCGGTTTCCCAGTATGTTCTATAGTATAGTGAATAACACCATTAGAAAGTACATCTTGTTCCCCAAAATAAAAGCTCTCGTATGTCTATGTAGGTGAGAAAAAAGTTATGGCTATGGGAAGGCGTGGAGGGAAAAACGAACGTGTCACCAAAAAAACCCCCCGGGTCCTTAAGGGGTTAAAAAATGGAATAAAAGTGATCAAAAAAGTCGCATGCATTCCAAACTGCTAGCGATAAAAAGTACACTTCGGCCCGCAAAAAATGCCCCCTCACTGACGTCCGTAGGTGCTAGTACAAAAAAGTTATTGGTTGCACAAACTGGCGCCGCAGATTTCAAAAGTAGAAAAAGTTAGGTATTTTTTTACGGTACCAAAACATAACGGAAACTCTACATGTTTTGTATTGCCAGATGCGTATCCACCTGTAGAATACAGATAACACATTGTATTGACTGAAGATTGAACGCCGTAAAAGCAAAACCCCCGCAAACATGGCGAAAATATGTTTTTTTTTTTACAATTTGTCCCACTTGGAATTTTTTTGCGGTTTCCCCGTATATTCTATAGTATAGTGAATAACACCATTAGAAAGTACATCTTGATCCCGCAAAATAAAAGCCCTCATATGTCTATGTAGGTGAGAAAAAAGTTATGGCTATGGGAAGGCGAGGAGGGAAAAACGAACGTGTCAACAACAAAAAACGCCGGGTCCTTAAGGGGTAAAACAAACATCAACTTATCTGTCCCTGTTTCCATGCCCGTGCAGCAGAACCTTTTAGTACCTAAGCTGAGGCGTGATGACACCACTATACTGTGCCACCTACTGTAGGCCTTAAGTAATCGGTGCAGGCATACTCAGTTTTAACGTAGCACTGGACTTGGAGTCCAAGCCGGTGCTCCAGGATTCGGGGCAACAGCGTTTTTATCCAGAGCACAGGTCCCGGATAAAAAGGTCTAGTGACGCCCCTGATCCCTATACAAGATGTGGCCGACTGACCTCAGACGGTCGCAGGATTCTGCCACTAGGTGGCATACAGCAGGAGATCTGCTACCGACGTGCCACCGAAAACCTGGTTTCGGTGGGGGAAGGCAACCATTTGGCGTCAGTAACCTGGTTCGGGACATTTGTAACGGTGGCTGTATGGGGCTTTTGTGGGTTGTTTTCCCCGGGGAGGGTTTTCCAGCGTTGGGGGGGCCGTCCCACGTTCCAGGCCGGTTCATTTCCAGGTTTTACCGGCTAAAAAAAAGCCTGTACTCTAGGTGATGGGGGGGGGGGGGCTGGTTGATCCCTGAGAGTGGAGTGGAGAGGGTCTACCCCCGGGGGTTTTAAAGGGAAGTAACGTGTCGGGGTGAGGTACCGTGTTTTTGGGGGTTTGGGATGGTGGGTTTTCCGACCACTGAAGGGGGGGTCTGATTTGAGTGGTTGGGGCGACGGCTAGGGTTTTTGTTTGGGCTGTGTTTGTTTTATAGTTTTCCTGGCATGTTTTAAAACGGCTGAAGCCAAAAAGAAAGCCGTGTCAGTGTCCCATTCCGCCAAATAGAAGCGGGATCCGGATTTTAAAAGTAACCCTAGGCGGTCCAAGATGGGTCCGAAGCATTAGGCGTTAAATTGGTGGGGAGCTTTTGGGCATAAATGGCACAACCTGGGCAAATTGGCAAAATTTAAAGTGGTGCAAGTGCAAAAGTCCTTGCAGCAAGTTTTTAAAGGGCCCAGGGGCGATTGAAAAGCGTGCGGGTTAAGACCCTGTGAGTTGGGGAAAAATGAGACAAAACCCTTTATACTGACGGTTGCCTGTGGGGGGAAAGGTGTTTCAGTGCACGGAGGTGTTCTGGGGTCGGGGGCGCCCCCCAGTACAGAGATGGTTGGGCACGGGGTCTGGGGAGTTAAAGGGACTTTTCCCCCCCCCCCCCCCCCCCCCCCCCCCCCCCTTTGGGGGAATTTTTTTTTTTTTTTTTTTTGCCATGGAGGAGCTGTCCCCCCAGTTGATGCAGGCACTGCCAAGAGCAAAAAAATAATGAGAAGCCCCAGGCACAATTTTTGGGAGGCGGCCCGCAGGCAAAAGAATCATGTTTTAACCAGAGTCAGCGGTTGAGGATAATGGTCCCCAAAATACAAGCGTTTTGCTAGTGGAGGTGGAGTCCAAGTGGGAAAGAGGGATGCCAAGGTAACCAAGCAGAATGGTGAAATGGAGCCTTCAGGTGGAGATGGCTGGAGAGGATGTCTGTTCCAAGGGCCCTGGGTTCCACATGCGCAACCCGAATTCCCCAGGGAAAAAGGGGTCTTTCCGGGAGGTGTGGATGTGGCGTGCGTGGGCAACATTTTCATCAGCAGGACCCTGCTACCCTGTCCAGCGAGGGAGTCGGTTTTGGAGGGGGCACAGAGCAGTGGAGTGCTCCTGACGCCTTTTAGGAAAAAGGGGCCCAAAAAAGGTTGGGTGAACCCCGGGGAGTTAGGGGGTGGGTCCCATCCTGCTTGGCATGGACAGTCCCCAGAGATCCCCAAAAATAACCAAGAACCCCAAAGGACTTTTTCCCTGTTGTGTGTGAAGGGTTGGGCTGTGGTTTATGCTAATTATGTGAGGACTTGGCTGGGTAAATGGAAGTCCAGATATGCTGCCAACCCAAAGAGTCAGAGAGCAGTGGCGGCTGTAAAAAAATGGATGGTAAAGTTGATGGATGGGTACAGTGTGCAGTGTTGCCTGTGGGAGTGGTCCCCCCACTGTTCCTTCCTGGGTTATAAATACTTGCATGTGATCCATGAACTGGTCCCAAAGCCTGAGCGGGGGGGGTTGGCTGTGTTACAAAGTTGTCCGTTACTGCACCCCTGTGTAAACAAGTGGCAGAGGGTCAGGTTGCCCCTGGAGGTCATGGCTTAGGGCTTGTGTGCAGTAGCTGCAGAGTGGAATTAGCTTCTGAGAAAAACCGCCCGTGTAGAGCAAACAAGCTCAAGTGTGCCCCTAGAGAGGGGCTATCGTACTGGGGCTTTTCAGGGTTTAGTTTTTGTGGGGGTGACATCTGGAGAAGGTGCTACCATCAGTTTTTGGTGGATCTACTGTGGTTGCGATAGCAACGAGGTTTCCACTGCATCTCCGCTGGAAAAGCTTGTGAGTTGAGTGCGGCAGTGTTTTTGTGAAGTGTTGGTTTCAGTCGGTAAATTCTGTTCCCCTGACCCCGGCACTGTTTTGTGGGGTGATTAAAAGGGAAAATTGCGGTGGGCCCCTAGAGGTTGTGGCTGGTAATGCCCTTTTGGTTTCAGGTCGTATTTCGGGGATTATAACAATCCCGAGACTGGTGCTGTAATTCATTCCCCCTGGAGCTGATGTGGTTGCCGGGCAATGGTGTGCTCTGCTGGTGGGGAAAAAAGGGGTGGAGTTGCCTGGGGTGAGCACGGCTAGTGCATTGCTGGGGGGGGAAGTAACCTGGAAAGAGGGTTCTTGTATGTTGAGGAGACTGGGGGTGTGAGTGGGCTAGTGTGACAAAACCCTCTGGATGAGTTCCATTTAGTGGTGGAGTGGAGCTGTAATGTGTCAGTGTACATTTTTAATGTTGGGGATTACTCAGTGGGGTGATGGAAAATCCTGTTTAAAAGAAACGTGTTGCCCAAAGGCAGTTTTGTGTGCAGTCCTGACCCGTGTTTACAGAGAAGGGGATCTGTGATGAAAAACCATTTGTGACCCTGCCCTGGGTTGAAAAGCAAAATCGTGCTGGACCGGGAGTGCCCTTTAAGTAACCCTGCCCCATGGTGGTTATATGTAGTAGCTTTTACTGCAGGGTCAGAGAGACTGCAGTGATGGTGTGAAAGGGAAAATGTGAGCGCTATAAAAGGAGGGGGATGTAGGTCAAGCCTAGTGGGGGAGGTCAGTGTTTTTTGCCCCTGAGGGGAAGGAAAAACCCCCCGTAAGGAAACTGAGGGGAAATGGCAAGGGTTTCCTATATGTAGTGTTGTCGCAGTGCCCCAGAGGTAACTACAGGGTATGAGAGTTCTCCCTTGGAGGGTTAAGAGGATTGGAGGAAAAAGGTTTTCCATATTTTGGGGGTAAATCGGGTTTAAGGATCAGTGTGAGGTTGGTGTGTTGCTGAGCATGTTTGTGTTACTTTTTGGAGCGTGCTGGGTTGTGCCATGGTGGTAAGTGGCTATGACCCGTCGGTTCTATGGTGGGTGAAAGCGTGGGGTGAGCCTACAGCTGAGCTTTTGGGTGTCGCCCCCGCGGATGAAAAATTCACAGGGTGGTGTGAGAGGGCTCCCCTGTGAAGTGTTTTGACCCCGGGGGAAAGGTTTGTTTTATGGTGAGAAAAGCCTGGGCCTTTTTAAATGGGGGGGGGGGTTTGTGGCGACCGACCTCAGACGGTCCCGGTTTTTGCCACTGGTGGCTCGCGGAGATCTGCTACCCAGTGCCCCGAAAACCCGGTTTCGGGGGGGGAAGGCAACATTTGGGTCAGTAAACCATAGGTTATGAATTGGTAATGGAGGCGCATGCGGCTTTTGATGGGTTGCCTTTCCCGGGACGGTCACAGCGTTGGGTGGGAGGCCGTCCCCACGTTCCAGGCCAGGTTCCAGGATTTACCAGGCCTATAAAAAGCCTGTCATAGGTGATCGGGGGGCGTGGTCTGCCACAAGAGAGTGGAGCTGGAGAGAGGCTCTAGCCCCCGGAGGCTTAAGGGAAGCCTAAACGTGTACGGTGAGGATACCATGTTTTGTGGGTCTGGATGGTAGGTCCAGACCACTGATAGGCAGGGTCTGTATTTGTATGTGAGTTAGGGGCTAGACGGCCTAGGGTTTTTGTTTGGTGCCTGTGTTTGTATTATATGTTTTCCTGTGCATGAATAAAACAGGCTGAAGCCAGAAAGAAGCCTGTGTCAGTGTGCCATTCCGCCTATAGTAGCGGCGATCCCGGAGTTAAAGTAACCCCTAGGACGGTCCAAGATGGCGTCCGAACGCAAGTGAGGCGTTACAAAGGGTTAAAGGGTAAAACCAGTACATCACAGATTTTGCTCCCTTGTTTAACACTATTCCAAATGTGAAGCAAGTCAGTAAATAGAATCTTCCACCAGGTAGGCTTTTATCCACTCAGAACTGGTAAGAACAGTAACCATGAATAACCCTATGAATAAAAAAGGGATCAGAGTATAGCCTTATTTCTTATTCTGAAGTTAAGTTCCTTAATTTTACAAGCTGTCTTATCCTGTTTATGGTAGTTGATTGGGATTTTAGCAGTGAGAACTCTGGATTTGTGAACCTGTAAAGTTAGAGGATTAGTTGCTGGCAAGAGAGCTTATAACAATGTAAGAGGTTTCCTAAGCCATACAAACCCAAAGGATGAGATTCTCAAGAGCAAGGCACGTAGATTTAAGGGGCAGTATATTATATATTTATATTATGCTATATATATTGCATATTATTATATTTTTGAGAATGTGTAAGTATGTCTTCACCTACGCTTCTCATTAAAATGTAAAATTTAGCTTTGCTTTCTGTCACATCTTCTTGAACCCACCTACACTTTCCAAAAATAGATTTCTATTTGTGCCATTTTGCAGTGACTGTCACTGTAGAGACAAGAATCAAAACTCCAGCGTCTCATAATAGCCAGCATTCTTCTAATCATACACATTGATGAGCAGACATATTTGTTACTTATTATAAATTACATATATCTTTTTATATCATACAAATAGAAGGAAGCTAGTATTTAACAAAACATTTAATATTTATGTTTTAATGAAAGCTTAAAGACACCTGAAGGTCTGAAGTTTAGGTGGGACTGCGGTCAAAAGGGTGTCTCATCCTGTTAGATACAAATGATAAAAAGTCAGGACACCAACTAACAAGCAGCCATTAATTTGAATATTTGTATGTTATAATTAATTTTTCCTGTATCACATCTCATGCATGTAATGAGACAACCTCTTAAACCTTAAATCCCATTCCAAATGCAAGGTGCTATAGTAGAGCAGTAAAATCTAACTACACTTCAGTTCATTAAAATTATCCTCAGAGGGACTAAAAGTAACAGCAAAATGAAGCTAAATAAAGTTTGTGAAGTTAAACTACCAAAAAACGAGTGTTAAATGAAAATAATAAATCACTTTTTCTGTGTATAATCTAAAGATTAAAAAAATAAACTTAATTAGTTTTGTATTGTCTTAAAATCCAAACTTTTAAATATCAGTTTTTGAATCCCATATGATAAAAAATGTCAGAATTGCAGTTTTTTTGTCAACTTACCTCACAAAATGAAATAGAAAGGGATAAAAGTATTATATGTCCCAAAATTTGCAAGATTAAAGAGTACAGCTCTCACCACAGAAAACAAGCCCTCATACAGTTCCACTGAAAAATGAAAAAGTTATGAATTACAGAATATGGCAACACAAAGCATTGTTTTGAGTTTTGTATTTAGTATTGGTGGAATAGTAATGAACTACAGAATACAGTTATCATGTAATTTACTCCACACAGTTAACTTCATACAGATAAAAAGACAAAAACAGTGACAGAATTGCCTTTCCCTCATCTCGCTCCATTTTTAAATCTTTAAAAGTATTTCAACACTGCTGGCTTCGCTAAAAATCCCTTTTGCTTTCCAAAGACCCAGTGGGTCAAAAGCAAATTGAAGATTTGTTACATCCAACAGAGGGTGCTTAAGCTTCTCAGCTACTTTCCCATAATGCCTTGTGATATGCAGATGCTTCGTGGAGTGCAAAAGGCAATTTTGAATCTCCACACGCCTATATAAGCGCTCTCCCTAAGGAGAGATCTTCCCTTTCTGAGCCACTCATTGCCTCCCATTCAGCCAAGCGAGCATCGCTCTGCTCTGTACTGATGAGTGGCAAACACCCCGAAATGGCTGTATACAGATGGGTGATGCTGGCTTGTCTAAAAATCCCTTTTGCTTTCCAAAGATCCAGTGGGTCAAAAGCAATTTGAGGATTTGCTACTTCCACCAGAGGGCACTTGAGCTTCTCAGCTCCTTTCCCGTAATGCCTTGTGATAAACACTTTATATAGTACATTACATAAAGCATTTCTTCCTAAAAAAACAAACAAAAAAAACAAGTCCTCATATGGCTATGCTGATAGAAAAATAAAACGTTATGACTCTTGGAAATCAGAGTTGACCAAATAGAAATGCCTATGCCAAAAAGTGCCATGTTGGGTAAAGGTAAAACACACATTCCACAAGCACCTGTAAGATTCTCTGAAGGCCTGAAGGTCCGTTTTCCCCTATGACAATGCTTCCTGCTCTGTGCTCTGACAGTTCAGTCCTATCAGGGGCATGTATTTTCCACATTCCAACTTAAATAGTTGAATGTCTGGAAAATGAACCTATAGCTTTAGAAATATTTATATATATTTATATATATTTAGAATATTTTGATTTTGACTGTATATTTTATATGGGAAAGGTGACATCTTCATCCCCTTCCAGAACAGATATTCTTTCTCTGCCTTTTTTAAATGTTAATAAACCTCCTAGTCTTAAATAAAGCTGTATACAATATTACAATAAACAGAGTGGAGGAAAAGAAAAGGATTGTAGTAGATAACGGAAAGACATCTGCACTTAGTGGTATAAGTTGAATCTCCAGGGCTTAGCTCCTGCTAAAAGTGAAATGGAGCTCCCGACTGCCGGGTGTCTCTTACAATACTGTTGCCTTCTAATTTACTAGTTCTTTACCTGCCTATCCTTAACAGGATGCCTATGGTTGACTCAAATTCCCATACTAAGGTTGTGTACACATCTGGTGCCATGCCCGCTTATAGTAGAGACCAGATCACAGTGCTGTATCCACCATATGGTATTTGACAGATGCACTAAGTTATAACATGGACCATCATGGTGTCTGTTTGATTGCATCCAGTGCTATTTTTACAGCAAAATTTTAAAGGGGTTATCTGGGAGTAAAAAGATTTTATAGAACACTATAAACAGCATTTATATTGAAAAAAAGATATTCCACTACCTTCTTCTTTTTTGACTCCTTATTCACCTATCATAAAATTCACTTTTTGCTGTGAAACTTCCTGCTTGTGGGAGTTTCAGTAGTCTTCCAGCATCTCTTTCCTACAACTTCCATGTTGCACTGCAATTGAATTCTAGGGCTTCCCTCAACAGTTACAACTGCTAGGGTCTATGTGCTGACATTACTGTGTAATCCCCCAACTCGATTCATGAGTCACTATGTCTACTATACAGTGCTGGTCATCATTTTCATCATGATAGCTTTGAACTGCTGTCCTCTGCTCCCATTACAGTAAGTAAGTACTGTCAGCAGGACTTAGTGATAAACAGTTCCCCCTCCCTTGTAATTACTATAATGTAATTACTTCTATTCATTTTTAAACTACAGACTGACAGTAGTGAATGCAGCCAGATTATCTTCTGCTCAGATCACGTCCACTACAGGGGAGTATTCCTGAGCTGAGCCTTGCTTTAAAGCACACCCACTGAATTTGAAGCAACATTCAGTGAGGCAATGTGAATAATGAACATCATATGGTTTGCAGGGGATAGGTGGGAGAGGAGGGCAGGGCCCTTTGTCTGGGTCTGCACAGCAGGACTAGTAAATAATTTTAATAAGTATGAATTACAAAGTTTAATATATTACAGTTGTGAGCTCTATAAAAAAATATAAAAAGATAGTCCCAGAGAACCCCTTTAAGGACTCCACTGAGGCTCAAAAGTGTATTTTCAATGCAGATATACAGTGTCTCACAAAAGTGAGTACACCTCTCACAATATTATTAATATTGTATTATATCTTATCATGGGACAACACTGAAGACATGACCTGACTTTGATACAATCTAAGATAGTCAGTCAGTGTATAGCCTGTGTAACAGTGTGCTCTGAAAATAACTCAGCACATAACCATCAATGTCTAAAAGTAAGATCACCCTTAAGTAAAAATGGACAAATTGTGCCCAATTTGCGATTTTCCCTTTACAGTGTTATATGACTTGTTAGTGTTACAAGGTCTCAGGTGTGAATGGGGAGCAGGTGTTTAAAATTTGGTGTTATCAGTCTCATACTGGTCACTGGAAGTTCAACATGGCACCTCTTGACAAAGAACTCTCTGAGGATCTGAAAAAAAAATGTTGCTCTACATAAAGATGGCCTAGGCTATAAGAAAATTGACAAAACTCTGAAACTGAGCTTCAGCATGGCCAAGACCATGCAGTGGTTTAACAGGATATGTTTCACTCAGAACAGGGCTCACCATGGTCAACCAAAGAAGTTGAGTGCATGTGCTCAACGTCAAACTCAAAGATTGCCTTGTCAAAGGAAATTGTGTCTTGCCTACAGTCAAGCATGGTAGTAGAATAGTCATGGCTTGGGGCTGCATGAGTACTGCTGGCTGTGGAAAGTTAGAATTCATTGAGAGAACCATGAATGCCAACATGTACTATGACATACTTAAGCAGATCATGATCCTCTTCCAATGGAAACTGGGCTACAGGGCAGTATTTCAACATAATAATGACCCCAATACACTTCCAGACGACCACTGCCTTGCTAAAGGGTAATGTGGGTAAAGGTGCTGGACTGGCATGTCTCCAGGCCCGAACCCTATTGAGAATCTGGGTAGAATCCTCAAATGGAAGGTAGAGGAGCTCAAGGTCTCTAACATTCACCAGCTCTGTGATGTTGTCATGGAGGAATGGAAGAGTATTCCAGTGGCAACCTAGTGAACTCCATGCCCAAGACAGTGCTGGAAAATACTGGTGGAAACACAAACTATTGGCACTTTGGGCACAAGTTGTCCATTATTACCTAGGGGTGTATTCACTTTTGTTGCCAGCAGTTTAGACATTGATGGCTGCGCGTTGAGTTATTTTAAGATAATCTCCAAAAAATTGGGAATCTCGCAAGAGAACAGAGAGGGACTTTTGATCACTATATTTACTATTTTGCCACAGGCAAACTTAAACTCTATCAGTTCTCTATCTGTAAAACACTAAAACATAACTTTTATTATTTGTAATTCTTAACCTTTATGCACACTATTTAAAAACCTGATTTCTAACCTCACATTTAACCCTTTTTGCTTCTGAAAGAGGGAATAACTCCCTTTCTATTATCAAGTCTGGTGAAGCACCACCTATTAACAGGAGAGCCTTATATCTATAGCAAAGTACTAGCTCCAGTAAGAGATCCCAAGCTTACTACTTGGGCAGTCGTCCCTAATCTCATGGGCACAGAACAAATAAGGCCCCCCTTGTGACACCCCTGCAGCGGGTGACACTTGTAGACAGAGGTGAGAAATCACTATTTAAAACGTCATATCTGACCTCCCCGACATGTGTCGCCAGCTAACCTGGCTTCATCAGGGTTTAGAGGTCCGATCACATGTGGTGTAAGCTCACTTCTTTTTATATCACCCTATTCAGGTGCTCACCAATTAGCCATCAGAGAATCCACATAAAGCCCACTGGGCCTTAAAGCAATCAAGTATTTTTTGAACACAAGAGGTACACAATTTACGGAACACAATGATTTTGTTTTACAGTTATTGGATTTGGTTTTGACGGCACCTTTTATCATCAGATAAAAGGAGCAGCCATGGGCACTGTCTGTGCACCAAGTTTTGCTAATCTATTTTTAGGTTGGTGGGAGGATGCTATTGTTTTTTCTGAACACCTTGAAATATTCACAGATCGGATTTTATTTTGGGGGCGCTTTATTGATGATATTTTGATTTTTTGGGATGGTAGTGAAAAATTATTCATGGATTTTGTATCTAGACTCAATGATAATGAAATTGGGATGAAATTCACGTTTGAAATTCATCGGGAGAAAATTAATTTTTTGGATCTTGAAATTATGTTGGATGAAAACAAGCAGATTCAGACAAAGATATTTCGGAAAAATACGGCTACCAATAGTTTGTTACATTTTTCTAGCTGGCATCCACCTTCTCAAAAAAAGGGGATTCCCATAGGCCAATTTCTGAGGGCTCGTAGAAACTGTTCCACATTAGAGGATTTCAATGAAGAATGTATAAAGTTAAATGCACGTTTTCAGGCAAGGGGTTACCCAAAAAAATGTTTGAGGAAGGCGTTTAACAGGGCTTTGACCAGTGACAGAGGACATTTATTAATCAGTAAAAAGAAGAAAGAAAAAACTGATTTAATTCGTTGTATAGGTACCTTTGATAATAGAGCCAATGAAATGAGAGCTATACTTAGAAGACATTGGCACATTCTGAAGGCAGATCCAGTATTCTCTGAGGTGATTCCTAAATGCCCTAGTGTCACTTATAGAAGAGGAAGGGAAAA